>JBCJKH010054819.1:0-16041 GCA_039877255.1 Loriculus beryllinus | reverse complement strand
CACAAGCGTGTCAAGGTCCCTCTGGATGGCATTCCTTCCCTCCAGCGTATCCACTCAACCACACAGCTTGGTGTCATCGGCAAACTTGCTGAGGGTGCACTCAATCCCACTGTCCATGTCAGCAGCAAAGATGCTGAACAAGACCAGTCCCAACACCGATCCCTGAGGGACACCACTCGTTACTGGCCTCCATATTCTGCAAATGCAGAAAATTGAATACAAGCAAAGAGCTGATGCACCATCCTGCACGCAAAATGATTTAGGAAATCAGTTTCTGTGATTAAAAATGGAATTGATAAACTACAGTGATGGACAGAAATTATGACTTGTGGAAATAAGTGTATGTGAGTTTTACTTCTTGGATCAGTTACTACACTCTACACTACAGCTCTACACACTAACTGGCATCATACGTGCAAACCTGGGATGGTTTAGGTGCAAGTGCATTTGTCTGGAAGAAGCAGGCAAGATTTGCAAGCCCTCAAGCTATTTTGGGCTGAGGAAGATCCACGTTTTTTTTAGGAGACAGAATATCATTAGGCTAGCCAAGTATGGCAGGACTTCTACTAAAAATATTCCTGTTTCAGAAGCTGGAAATGGTACCGGATTGTGTATGAAAACCCAGCTTCAACATAAACCCAGCTTTAAGATGGCAACTTGAGTTACTTGTGAAACGGCTGTGTCATAAAAGTCACCTTCTGACTAAAAAATCTGGAGCGGACTAAGTTTGCTTCTCTGGATAACTATCTTTGTGGCAGCTACCAGCATTCAGCACAGCTTGTTTGCAACACAGGCTTAAAACTACAGAGTCCTCATCTAAGTATTTATTTGGTTATCTGTGGAGCTGAGTGAACTCTGTTATCTTTGCCAAAGAAATTAAAGCAGGTTTTGAAATTGTTCACTCAAATGTTTTTTAAGACGGGTGGGTTTTGTTGAAAATCAGCTTTTTGTTTTACTGGAAATAACAGTATCAAGATACGTATTTTTGCTAGTTTTGGGGAAGTCTTAAAGGTGTTCTATTTCAGAGAACACCAGTATTTATCTGTCTGCATATATGGCTTTCCTCTCCACCAGATACCATTTTTTTACTTGCAATGTCTTAACTAGGAAGTGACATCATCTTTTTGAAGATCGTCTTCAATGTCTGGTACGATGGTGCCAAAGCTTTACACTGGAAAGAAGTTGTTTGCAGTGGAGCTGATGATGAATACTCAGTGTGTGGAATGCTGAAAGGAGGTGAGTGTGGAAAACGGACAGTGCCTTTCCCTTGCCTGGCAGGTTCTCTCTGCAACAGGGCCATATCCTCCCAGCCCTTTTCACCACTAAGCAGGTTTCTTAAAAGACCTATGCAGACATATTTTTCTCTCCACAACCAAGACCTTGCTTGGCTGGCAGCAGACTTCAGAGCAGGCAGTTATCCGGTTCCAGAATCCCACTGAAATAGAGAATTTCCAAATTCTATGTTTTAATATCCTTGTACTGCAGTATCCATCTCTATAAATTAGGATTACTAATAGCCTTCATCTCATTATAACACTTTTATTCTTAACACCTCTAAAATTACTTGGAAAGACTACACTTGACTGGACTGTGCATAAAGCCAGGGGCATTACTAATATCTAGAATACAGTTTATTTAGATAAGTGCCTAGATGGGTTTTTAAAGAGATTCTCTACACTCATGTATAATGCTTTCTTTTAGTAGAGTCAATCCTGTTCTAGGGGCTAACCAACATTAACATCACACAGGTTCAGATCCAGAGTATTCCGGCAGGATGTCAAGCTAAAGGACAAAATGACCTGTAAGGAGGTCAAAATACACAGCCCATGTTTTCCTTTCTTTAAAAATGAACATAATTTCTCTTTGGTTATCATTTAGCTGAATTACTAGTATAAGCATGGGAGTTATCACAGTGGGATGGGTCTGTAGGAGGCATTGCAGGAGCATTGTGGTTAATTTCTAACGTAGTTTAGACAAATAGGCAGAGGTCTGGGAGAAGAAACAGGTGAGAGCTTTACCAGTGGAACAGTAAATGGCATTGGCACTACTCCTAAGAGATATGTTGTATTGCTTTGAAGTTATTTAGGCAGCTTGATTGATAGCTTTCTGATAAAATAACCATTTGTATTATAACTATCTCTCTTTTACAGAAACACTTGCAACAGAGTTTGACATTAAAGGTGCAAGAACAAAGTTTCCAAAGGTACTTCTCAGCATTTTATATAAAGAAATAATGGTAGTAAAATCACATACTTCCATCCATGTATTTTCTGAAAAGAGGTGTTCACCCAAACTGTAGAAAGCAGCAAAAGGAAATATTAGAGAACTTTCTCATGCTTGAAGTGATGACTCCAGTCCTCACAGGAATCATCAGAACTATTCCAAGCAGCTACATAGACAAGAGTAGGCAGTATTATACACTAATTTCCTTTTTCTTGCTTGTTTTAGGGCAATTATAGCATTATTTTACACGGATTTTCTGATGATTCTGAGAAAAATATGATCCTGTGCTTGAATTTCACCATGATAGTAAAACGAGATGCTTTCTGAATGCAAGAAATGTTTCAAATCATTGCAGAACATGGAGGTTGCTTCTGCAAGCAACTGGAATCTGAGCTGTGAAATAATAAGCACACTAATTTTCCTGAGATAGAGTACATCAAATACTGTCTGGGAAGCTACATGATGGATAGTCTTATCCATATATAGCACTGCTATAATCAGATGATCAGTCAATGTGCACAATATATCTGTGAATCAGGCATCCTGATTAATCCTCAGAATAACCCTGACTGGACTTCAGGCTGAGCATTTTGGTGCTGTGCCTCGAGTTATGAAAAAGCTGAGTCCTTTCAGACTGTGCTAAACTAATTGAAGACATTTTGAAGTGCAAGAATCAGAAGTTTACTTGTACTCAAAATAGAGCAGTAATTGAATCTGGGAACCGTGTTGAGTGTGGTTTTTTTCTTTAAACAATAAAAGTTTTTGTACAATCGATTTTGAGAAATTTTTTATTCTCCTCTTGCTTTCTGTTAGGTGTTTCTTAATGTTCTCCATTTGCACTGGGCTGAACCAGAAGAGCAGCAATTTGTACCTAAGAGAGACCTTATACATATTCATATAAGTATACATATGCATTCACATACACATAATCATACATTTAATATATATATGCACATATATACACACACATATACACACATGTATGTGCCTAACATGCAAAGTGGAACATGTTTCCAGTTACACTGATACAGTATGGCTGAATTTAGCCATCCAGAGCTTATAACTGCAACCCCCTAGTGTGTGTTTAGCTCTTGCTCAAATTCTAAGGTGCAGAGACTACACAAGCCTTTCAGAAGCAGAGGATGGTCACTGCCTAACAGGTTGGTCTATTCTTTAGCTATCAAAAGCATGCCTAAAGCTTTTGCTGTGGCTTACTGCCCTTTGAGCAGCCCGACATTCAGTATGCACCTTCCCTCTCTGCTGCACCTCCACACCCGAGACTTTTGGTAAGGTTTTGACGGAGTATCAGATTTGGCCCTCAGGAAGAGAGCTGGCATCCTTGGATGCCACTGTATGGTGAAAGACAGCTGACCAGAGCAGTGTACAAATGCTTCCTGCCTTCAGACAGGTACCCTCCTTATGATGTTAGGATGCCATGTTCTTTTCCCAGCCTCAGTCCCCAGCCAGTGCTAACTTCGTGAGTTCAGACACTTTTCACTAATGAAGTTGCACGTTGCACTGGGTTCTGCTAGCAGATTGCTTCCAAATGCCTGAAAAAATGAAAACCCAGAACAAGCTGACACTCTTTCAGGCTGCTAAATACCAAGCACAAAAATTAGCAGAAATTAAGCTTTTGACCTCACTTTACATGTAAAATTGTTTTTGAAATAGGGAATCAGAACACTCAAGAAAAAACCCATACCAAAGTGTGTAGAAACTTAATTTAAAACTTGGTTTCAGTTTAGCTAGTTTTGCAATCTGAAGCAAAATCAAGAGTTAATATATAAAGTCAAACTGCATCATTTCTGGAGGCAAAAAGCCACAGTTGCATCCATGAAGCAATGGCAAAGTCTGTAAGTGTGTTCAGCCCACAGAATGTTCCAGGAGCAGCCCATGACGGAGTATCACAGCAGCTGCTGCTTGTATTTGAATCAAGTCACTAGAGTTGCAATCACTTTCCTCTGAATCTAAAACATCAGTCAAAAGCAGATGGAGAGCCTGATAATCAATACCTACTTTTCTTATCCTATTTTGCACATTTCAAATAGCATTACTGGTCTGGGGACCACTCTTTACTGCATGAGTGTTTGTATCCCTGTATACCCATTTCACAGTGGTCAGTAATCACCAGCTGAAACCTCAAAACAATTTTTAGTGACAAAGTGTTCCGGGACTTTTGCTGCCCTGAATTATTCTATGTGTTAGTAGAAATGTTTTGTGTATTAAGCAGCAGATTCCACAGGTAAGAGAGATTAACAGCTCCTGGAAATCAAGGGCATTCATGTACTCTGTTTTTCATAGGCATGCATTTTAATGCCTTGTGGATTTTACAGAAAATGTACAGTATATGTAAAGGTAGAAATAGAATTTCTGTATCTAAATAGGGACATTTACAGATAAACATATGTATTCAGTAACTTGCATTGCAGACTTTTATAGTGTGGGTCTCCAGCTGAAGGGTTATGATTACACATGCCAGCAGATAGGATTGCGAGGCAGAACACAGGAGCCACAGCTTTATAAAGCAAAGACTTCTCAAAGGCCTAAGGCATTCTCCTGCACATGACTGAAGGTTTCTGCTTATTGCAGTGCTGATGGCTGCTGTGCCACATTTCCCCATGGACAAGAGGAGACAGGGTTTTGTGAGATGTAAGATCATGCAAACAGCTTACTCTGAAATTGCTGTGATACCTCAGGGTGAAGGGCACAGCTGAGGGCAGAGCTCTGCTCTGCACGTCTTGTTCCTGGGACACAGCAGTTACAAGGCTTTCTGCTGCTGTCTGGAGCTAACAAAAGTTATCATTTAACATTTTTGCTTTCCAGACTTTCCCAAGCCCATACTTGGGGCTCCACAGCAAAGAGGAGTCTACTGAGGATGAGGTGAATTACTTTGGACTCAGTAAAGACTGATCTGAATGTTTCCATTTTCTTCAATTTATTTGGTCAGTAAACTTGGATCCATATTTTACTTCTTCATTTCCTGGATCTGTCCAGAGTTGGGATGGTGTGAATGCTGTGAAGTAAACCATTCACTAAGCGTTTCTTGCTTAAAATATTCGCTGAGATTTACACATCCCTAGATAGCTGCATTTTCCAGTGAGCTGTGCAAAGCCCCCTCCTCTGCAAACTGCAATAAATCAACGAAGGCTTTGTGTGTAGCACACTTATCTGAAGCTAATATTTAAAGCCTTCACAAGTATTTCTTTTTCTCTCCCTCATTACTGTTGTTTTTAAGCGGCTGTCAGGAGTCGCTGCAGATGGGAAAATAGCTTTTCTTCACCCCCTCACCCTCTGTCGCCAAATATGTAATTATCAGAAGCAGCAGTTCCTGTAAAATGTGTTTTCCCATAAGAGCGCACACTTTTTGATCTGTGTTATTACAGTTTAATGTGATAAGAACAGTAAAGCATGCATAGGTTAAAATAAAAGTAGTCCTGCTAACTGCAATAACATATACATTTGCTGTCTGAAATTGTAACATCATTTAAGATAGACACACAAAGGAAATTCCATGTAATTTAGGTATTATGACAGTATATCTTGTTTCCAGGGATGTACTGGAAGCCATAAACAACCCCTCAGTCATCAGTTAGCTTAGGTAGTAAAAAGTGCGCGTACTCATGCTGAACAAATAAACTACATGAGATGCCTGCAGCAAGAAGGAGTTGAGCTTGACAATGCAGGAGATGTGTCTGAATCTGTGTTGCAGGCATCAAAAGAGAAACATAGCAGCGTTAATCCCTTTTCCACATTTTTTTTTCTCCATGAAAAATGCTAGTAATTGCCTTTGAAGCATCAGTGTACCACATTATGCTGAATGACTTCAACTGCTTCGCTCTGCCCGCGCGTTCCTGCCAGCACAGGGAGTGCAAGGGCAGCAGATGGGGATAGTGACATTTCTAATGGGAAGAGGTGGGTAGGGAGGGAAAGGAGGGCAGCTCATATCTGCAGAGCTCAGGGCAGAGAGAGCAGGAGAAAGGAAATTTGGAAACTCTCCTTGCTGGTGTTAGAAATGACTGGACTTTGAAAGTCCTAGAAAATAGTCACCTGTGCACGCGTACTTGTCACAGGAGCCTTGATGCATGGCTGCTATAGATTGGTATGCCCATAACCTCTTTTCTTCAAGGTACATTTTACTACTGGCAAAAAGAGACCTTATACATATACATATAAGTATACATAAACATTCACATACCCATAATCATACATTTAATATATATATGCACATATATACACCCACATATACACACATGTATGTATTTGGCCAGATAATATATAACAGCTTTCCAAAGCTTCTGAGTGAAAAAACCCGAAGTTTTTCAGAGAAGGACTTTCGCTTAAACAACTGCCTTATCTACAGGTGTTGTGGTTTCGAATTTAAATCTCTTACTAACATAATTTCTTACTGATATATATTGTCACTTTGTAAATTATACTTTTGTTTTAGTGCTTTTGGTTATATAAAAAGCAAATGGGAGAAAATATAGAGTAGAATAATAAATACAATTTCAGATTTGAAAATATGGAAGAGAATAAGGGAGAAAGTATAAGTGGGGTAAACAGTTAAAGCAAATATACAATTAAACACAAGATGTTTGAAATATTTATAGACAAAACATTGCAATATTCGTGAGTCAGACAGTAATATTAGGTTTAATTGAAAGAGGAGATTTTCTCCATTGCGTCAATACAACAAGGATGAGTAAGATACCATAACTTTGTTAGAAGAGTTAAATTCACCATAAGCTCAGGGTATTCAGCAATTACAATTATAATGATCTGGGGTTTTAATACTTGGATTGAAATGGTGCCTTCTGTAAGAAGCTTTTAATCAGAATTGTTGCTTCCCTGCTACATACTGTATAAATATTTATGAAATTAGTAAGGTAATATTATAAGGGTTCTTTGAAATGTGAATCATGGCCAGATTCAAAGCACCTACTAAGCATCTAGCCCCAAGAGAATGACCCAGAATCCTTAATTATGCAGTGGGATTTTTTGACACCTCCAAAGAGCAGCTCATAGATCCTATGCAATGAGGGGACTGGTTTGGGGCAGCGCAAGGCAGCAAGGGATGGCAGACAAACCGAATTCATTCTTATTTTCCAGTGCAATTTCCACTGTAATTTGTATTTCAAAGCATTAACAGGATGAAAAGCATATAGCGTAACACAGTAAAGTATATACCAGAATCTAAGCACATGGATTTCACTGGAATGCGAAGCTGAAAATAGAGCCAGATGCCTAGCTGTGGTGGGTCTTGACCATATGTATTGTTTGGATATTTAAATTGATGTTACATGAATTTGACATCAAGTTTAGTCTATTTTGCGACAGTCTCACACATTTCTGAGGGACAACACACTGACCATACTTCTGTAAAATATAAGATGCTAGGCAAACTAAACTATCTTATTTTCCACCACGATAAAGTATGTAGCTGTGTTATAAAAGAGGTTGCAACACAAGAACATCAGTGCGATCTCTACACCAAATCACTGATCCTTTCAGTGATTGCTTTCTCTATTTTTAAGTTCTATCATCTGAAGTTTGAGAAACTAAGAAAAAAGCAATACATTTTGAGGCATGTTGTCCTAATGTGCACTGCAGTCAGGTGGAAACTTTTCAGTCTGCTATGCCTTGGTGGGACCGGAGGGTTTTCCAGTTCCCCAGAAGTCATTCACAGGAATCACTGTAGACTTGTGGACCTCAGGAGCATAGACTCATAGAACATCAGTGTCACTCCTTGGTGGACTGGGGTGGTTACTGCCAGCCAACATCCATCACCTTCTCTTCTGTAGGGTTGTGAGCCTTCCCCACAGTATAGGTCTGGTCTTACAAATTAATCTGATTTCCCTAAGCTCACCATGTTTGGTGTCTCATGGTGTACACAGTAACACAGAGAGAATCTACAGTTGCATGGTAGCCTCAGCTTTATACACAGATTTTTTTCTACCAAGAAGAAATAAATATCAAAGGGTTAAAACCCCAAGCTGGCTCTCATCTTGCAGGCTACTACATTTTCCACGTTCTTGATGTTAAAACCCCTACTTGAAATAGTGAATATTTCCATTTTCCTCCTCCTTTAAAACTGTGGAACAATTTGCACACTTGGAGTTGAGGTGAAGGTCTCCGAATTGGGTGAGGTTTTTGCCCTGTTACTGGGGGTGTGTTTTAATTGCTGCAGAACAGTAGAGGTTTTTCACACAACCCAAGAACCACTGCTTAATAAATGCATATATGCAAAGTAATGAAATTTATCGTATCTTGCAGGGTACATTTTTTGAGTCGTCAAGAGAGCATTATTCCCTTCAGGAGATCTTGATGCATGTGAAAGCAAACTACACGATGTTGCCTGCATGCTATATACTGGGTTTCCTCTATTCATTTCTGTTGGGAAAAAAACCCTAAAGTAGTATTTGACTGTTTAAAGAGCTAAGATAAATACTAAAATGTTCAAGAAAAATGGAATATGCTCTGTTTAGGCTTGAAATTCTTAATAACTCTTACACAGCTGGTATCACGCCCAATATAAAAGCAGGAGGTTGGATACAAGTTAGTGCCTCGCTTTGTGGAATCAACAACAGCTCTCTGGATTACAGTGCTAGAAGAGCTTATCCGTGCTGACAATTGACAGGCTATTATCTTGCTGAATAAAAAATTAGCAATCAAATATGAAGGGAAGCACTGTACTTGGAACTAAATTCTACACATCCTTTTGTGTGACACAAACTTGCTTCAGTCAATGAAGCCATTTTTTAGGAGGATTTTTACAGTTTAGCCCTTAGTAAGTGCATACACGTAATAGGCACTTGTCACTGTGCTCCTGAACGACTCATAAGACTAGAAACGTGGCAGAAAGCCTTTCACCTGTAGACTATCAGCAGGAATCTGCCACACAACCAGAAGTGCCTGCTGCAAGAAATTTTATGCAAAAATCCCAAGCAGTGTTTTCTGCAGATCTCTCCATGTATTAGCAAATTTCCTCTCCTCCCCTTACTTCAAGACCTACTGAGTACAAATCTCCCACAACACCGAGGGGTTTTGCTCATCATGTGACTCTGGGTCACTCAAATCCATGCACAGACTGAAGTTTTGAAGATGGTTTCGTTAAAGAATTTTCCACTGGCTGAATCAGCATCTTTCCACCCTCCCTGTGAAATATAGATGAAAACCAAACCTAACTGA
Organism: Loriculus beryllinus; assembly: GCA_039877255.1. Classification (NCBI taxonomy): domain Eukaryota; kingdom Metazoa; phylum Chordata; class Aves; order Psittaciformes; family Psittacidae; genus Loriculus; species Loriculus beryllinus. Next base: position 6,630 of record JBCJKH010054819.1, on the reverse strand, counting down.
AGATGCTAAATCATGTAGTGGTCACTTGTGTTTCTTCTGCAGCAGGAAGAGTCTTTCTCCACATGGTTATATAGTGAAACTGTCTGCAATGCCATGGGTATACTTTGAGGAAAAAAATGGGTTGAGAGCCCTGAAAAGTCTTACAAAGCTTGGAATAGACAGAGCTGGAACATCTTTGTAACATTATGATTTTCTGGGATGCTGATTCGTGGCCAGGACTCCCAACGGATTCACTATCAGGTCAAGAGCTGTTGTGCTGCAGGCAAAACTCAGATTTAATCATACAGTACTGCAATTAAGAGAACTATTTTCTTGCTTAAAATGAGGTATTAATTATCTTACTAATTAAAACCAGACTAATTAATTCAGATAGTGACTGACAACATACAAGAAGAGTTGTAAGAAAGAGATGTAGCAGTGATGCTGAGTCACTGAGGACACATGCAGCAGAGGGTAGTCAAGGATCCCCTGTCCACAGAAGAGTGCGTGTTCCATAGGCTGATCCTAGCAAAATCTGCCCTTGATTGCTCAAGCACCTCCATAGCTTGGTGCCTTACCCTCTAGGAAACTAACCTGGCTGCAGTTGTGAGTCCTGCCACCAAAGTCAGCAACCTCCCATGCCACATGTCCCACTGCGTGAAGGTTTAGAAGGACTGCTGGAGGTGCACCTGACCTGCTTCTGCAGCCGCTGGCTCAGGTCTGGGCTCCTTACCACCTCTCTCCTTCTCCCCTATTCCTTATTTGCACCGAAGGAGGAAGAGAAGGCTGTCTCTGTTGGTATGGAAATAGACAGTCATCTGGATCTAGCAACAACTGTGAGCACCTCTGCTCGTAATTCAGCATCAGCCTGAAAATAAGGCTGGGAAATATTATTATTCAATGGAAGGGAAATGAAAAGCTTCTGTTGCCTTGGAGCTATTGTTTCTCTCTCTAGCAGGGCTGCTTTGAATATTAAAGAAACTAATAGTGATTCAAATTAAAAACTGTGATTAACATGTACTGGCCTAGCATGCTTAGCTGTAGGAAAGCAAGAGATAATAGAAAATGATCCAAAGCCTGTCTCACAGAAGTGAGCAATCTCATTAAGTTGTACACTGCCTGCTGCAATGAAGTTATTTTATAGTGCAAAGTGACTTCTGTGTTGGCATTTGGCATAAAGCTACTGTTCTGGTGAAAGCAGAAACCGTGTCTTCTTTAATTTTTAGTTAATAATTTGATTTTTAATTAAGAGTTTAACAGGAAGAACGTTTTCTGTAATTTTGGTGTTGTGCCTTGGTGCTGTTGTTGTTGTTGCCTGGAACATTGCTGTGAATGTATCTGGCAATGGCATGCCCATGAATATTATTTTTAGATGCAGCTTTGCTATTCTTTTTTACAGGTCTCATATTAATTTTAAACATTTTTTCTTGCATGTGCTGTTACCACCCCCATTTCAGCCACACGCCTTTATTCATTCTTTCAATTTTTCTTCCAAGACAAGCTCCAGCTATTCTACTTAAATGTCTTTAAATTGTATTTAAAACTGCTAACCTAAATTTATTCTGCATACAGCTTTTGCATATGATATGTATGACCAAAAATGATAGTTCATTTCATCAGCAGATGCTAAAAATAGTTGCTCATCATAAAAAGCAGAAACAAAGATAATAGCTGATTAAAGAAATAATGTGTGCATGATTTTATATAGGTATATACAAGAGCTTTATCAGCAGATATAGCAAAAGGGCTGGAGCTTCTTTTGAGCAGAAGCTGATGCAGTTCAATCTCTTACACAGCCTGATGTTGTCACTCTGCTGCACGTGTTCCTTTCCTGACCCCATTAGGGTCAGGATTGCAACTACTCTTACAATATGAATATGTTGAGTTTATTACGGTAGAAGCCATTTTTTGTGCTAAAGACCCTCATTAGAGCCTTCCGTTTCTGTTCTGTACAGATATGGATCTCATCTGTAAAGATAAATTATTACCTGAATATTTTCTGAACTTCACAAAAAGGCAACACACAAAAAATCCTCAAACACCTTTGAGCTGGGGAAAACTGGCACAAGTTAGTTCTCCCTGCAAGCTGTATCTTCTGTTAAGATATGTTAAGCAGCCACAGCCACTTGCAACATTCAGAGTGCTTAAAAACCTGTGATAATATGAAGATGGTTCATTTGAACATGTATGTTAGAGGTTCTTCTCAGAATTGGCTCCTGCAGCTGGTTTTACGGTCATGGTCTCTTCAAAACTGAAGAAAACACACCTTTTTCTGTTGTTTTACAACAACTGGACAAATTCCACATGGTGAAAGTTGATACAAACCCACCATCTTTATCTAGAGCCAGAAAGTGTTTGCAACAGCTATGGAAAGGCCATTTGACACAATGCAGTTTGGGCAGGGGTTTTTTTGAGTATTAAAAGTAACTCTAACTTATGCTCCTGCAGAAAGCACTCCAGTAGCAGCCCTACAGCAATAGGACATTTAATTTCCTAGCTTTGAAATATGACACCTACCTGCTTGCTAATAGGCTATGCAATTGTTAATTAGCAGGTATGGGACCTCAAGGATATTCCTATTAGAGCTGTAAAGTGTCTGTATGAGCCAGGCAATGAGAAGGAAACACTCCCTTATTTTTCACAGAAGTGATGAGAATAGCTGAAAATTTATCAAAGAATCTGGAAAAAGAAGATTCATAAAACTCAGTGATTTTCCAGAAGTGATGCCTTCAGTCTTGGGATGATAACTTTCTGCTGCCACTGCCTTCACTTGTGACTGACACTGATCCTTCAGATTTGTTGGAAAAATAACCCTGTGCTACTAGGAGAATTTGGCTGCCAAGTGTGAGCCTGCTTTAAGATGTGGCAGGAGAACAGAGAGATGATGCTTCTGCTGAAGTATCCCCAAAAGTGAAATTATTCTGCTAGGTCTTCAGTCATGTTGTCTCAAAAGGGGTTTCACTAGAAACATATATGCAGAGATACAGAGAGAGATGCAGAGAGAGCTGCAGAGTGAGGAGATCCCAATGTCATTTCCCAGGTGGCTGAACTGGGAAGTCACTGATCTCAACCACATTTGCAGACCAGAAAGCTGTGCCTGGGAGAGCACCCTGACCACAACAGACCAGGCACACAAACTAAATTCTACACCTTATAGCTGGATAAAAGCACGTGTAGCTGGGTCGCCTCAAAACAACAGACTAACAGGTAACCCAATAGGACTGGGTATTTATTTAAATGTAGAGACTTCAGTACTTTGTAGTCCTCCTGGGCTTTTGTATGTATTCCTTCTCTGAAGGAATTAATGAACAGATCTCTTTAAACTGAGGTTTTTATCTTCCCATGTCAGTGTTAAAACTGAATGCAATGTTTATTCTAATGTGTGTGCCAAGAAATAAAGAATTACAGACTTGTAGGTTGCATTTCAAACTTGGAGACTGTTCAGCAAACAGGAAATCCTTGCTTTACAAAATGTAAAAGCAGCCTTTTCACTGGATTCAGAAAAGACTGTACAGCAGTGTTAGTGACAAACAGTTAAATGTTTAACGATGAAGGTGTTAACGCTAGCAAAATATAATGAAGAGAGAAGGTGGTTTATTAGACTGACTGGGTTAACACTTCATTTACAGAATATTGCCCCATCTATTTAACAGCCAGAATTAATAAGGCTTTTGATTTCATATCTTACTGAAGTGTTTTTCCTTTCTCTGGCTCCCACATGGAACGAAGATTCAAGTCTAAACTAATGAAAGTGGTTCCACAGTAATATTCTGCCATCCACACAATAACATTCTGCCATCACTTATGGATGAAAAGATTTGCTTAGGTTTATACACACATGAAAAAAGGAAAGAGTTTTGACTTGAATGAATTCTTTCACAAATGATGAAATTTTAAGGAAAAGAAGGAGAATGTAATGAAATCTACAGCCTTAATTCAGCTGATGATAACCTGTAGATTTTGTAATGAAATGAAGGATTATATTGTCTAAATTGAACAGCAAGAGAAGAAAAAAATCCTTTGGGGTATTTGGCAAGTAGACTTTATAGGTCCCATGGCACATGCCTCTGAAGAGTGTAAATTCATTATGATTGGGATTAAAATAGTGATCAGTTTAGCTAATGCTTACCATACATGCAACATATCCAGATAGGATTTAAACCTCCCCTCCACCTTTCCCTGCTTCCTGGGCTCAATTCCCAGTTTCTCTACCTCCTACCCCCCAGCAGTGCTGGAGGACAGAGAATGTGGGTTGTGGTCAGTTCATCACACTTTGCCTCTGCTGCTCCTTCCTCCTCAGAGAAGGATTCCTCACACTGTTGCCCGCTCCAGCCTGGGTCCCTTCCTTGAGATGCAGTCCTTCAGGAAGAGACTAATTCAGAGTGGGGTCCCCTGTGGGGTCACAAGTCCTGCAGCAAACCTGCTCCAGAGTGGGCTCTGCTCTCCATGGGGCCACAGGTCCTGCCAGGAGCCTGCTCCAGTGTGGGCTTCCCACAGGGTCACAGCCTCCTTCGGGCATCCCCCTGCTCCAGTGTGGGGTCCTCCCAGGCTGCTCCACCATGGACCTCAATGTGCTGCAGGGGCACAGCCAGCCTCAGCATGGGCTGCACCACGGCTGCAGGGGAACCTCTGCTCCAGTGCCTGGAGCACCTCCTGCCCTCCTGCAGCACTGACCTTGGTGTCTGCAGGGCTGTTTATCTCACACATTCTCCTCTCTCCAGCTGCAATTGCTCCTGTGCAGCAGCATTCCTCCTTTTTAACCAAGTAATCCCATAGGTGCTACCACCACTGTTGCAGATAGGCTCAGCCTTGGCCAGCAGTGGGTCCATTTTGGAGCTTGCTTGCATTGGCTCCACTGAACATGGGAGAAGCCTATAGCAGCTTCTCATAGAAACCAGCCCTGTAGTCCCCCATACTACAAAAACCTCATCACACAAACCCAATATATCAGCCAATACTAGTAATTCAGACAGCTAATGTGTGACATTTAAAAAATAAAACAGTACAGGACTGGTATCTAACACATGGAATTATGTGGACTTCCCACTTATTCTATCAGCCTCAGAATAATGATATTGTAGAAAGATGGAATGGGTTGCTTAAATAGCCACCCAAACAGCATAATGGTGATGACTGGGGAAGAAATTTACAGTGGGACACGAGACCACTAAAATCTCAGCTCCTACTCCTGCTGGTAGTACACTGTACAGAGGTTTTGAAGAACGCCTAGTGCTAAACCAACACCAGCAGAATGCTTTGAACACCTGAGTATGGTGTCTAGGAGATCAGGTGAGAATTTAACACTTATCACTTGGAAGACACTGTGTTACTCTGCAGCACTTTTGAGGGAAAGGAATATGGGAAACTATTGATACTGTGGGAGTGAAATTAATCATTGCTGAGTCGTGGATATGATCCAAGACCTATGTCTTCTTTCTTCTTTCCTAGGAACTGCTAAATAAGCAAAAGCCATCATTCAACCCATGTACTACAGAAAGTGTCTATCTAGAGAGTACACAATGTCTGCTCTCAGCTTTGTTATGGAACAAATACAACAGAACCAGCCTTCTTCTCTGAGAGTGCTGGTGCAATGTAATGTCATAGACAATGTTTTATAGACAGATAGGAACAGCCTCACACTCGCAGGCCTTTGTTCTCATGGGGGACTTCGACCACCCTGGTATCTGTTGGAGCGATGGTACAGCCTGGCACAAGCGATCCAGGAGGTTCCTCGATTGTGTGGAAGACAAATTCCTTCTGCAAGTAATAGAGGAGCCGACAAGGAGAGGTGCCATGTTTGATCTCGTGCTCACCAACAGGGAAGGGCTGGTTGGGAATGTGACGCTCCAGGGCAGCCTTGGATACAGTGATCATGAGATGGTCAAATTTGAGATCCTCAGGACAGTGAGAAGAGCGTGCAGCAAACTCACTGCCCTGGACTGCAAGAGAGCAGACTATGGCCTCTTCAGGGTCCTGCTTAGTAAGGTTCCATGGGGTATAGCCCTAGAGGGTAGGGGGGCCCAAGACTGTTGGATGATATTCAAGAATGACCTGCTACAAGCTCAGGAGTGTTGTGTCCTGTCGAGAAGGAAGTGCAGCAGGAGGGCCAGGAGACCTCCTTAAATGGATAAGGAGCTGCTGAGGAAACAGAGGGAAAAAAGAAGCTTATAAAAGGTGGAAGCAAGGACAGGTGGCATGGAATGAATACAGGAATGTTGTTCGGGAAGCTAGGGACCAGGTTAGGAAAGCTAAGACCCAGTTAGAATTAAACTTGGCTAGGGATGTTAAGGATAACAGGAAGGGATTCTACAGGTACAATGCAAATAAAAGACAGACTAAGGACAATGTAGCCCCTTTCCAAAGCTATCAGGAGAAATGGCTGCCCTGGATTTGGAGAAGGCTGAGGTTCTGAATGACTTCTTTGCCTCGGTCTTCAATGGAAAGGCTCTGACCACACCACCCAAGTCTTGGAAGGCAGATGCAGGGACTGTGGGAATGAAGACCTTGGGACCACTGTAGGAGAGGATCTGGTTCGAGATCATCTTAAGAACCTGAACTTGCACATATCCATGGCACCTGATGAAATCCATCCGCGGGTCCTGAAGGAGCTGGTGAATGAAGTTGCTAAGCCACTGGCCATCATATTTGAAA
>JBCJKH010054818.1:0-21947 GCA_039877255.1 Loriculus beryllinus | reverse complement strand
TTTAAAATAACAATCCACTTTGGGAGCACAATGAGTAAGAGAGGCAACATGGACAAGGACTTCTGGGTCCTGGTCCTAAAACAATGTTTCTGACAGAACAGAAAGGCAGAAAACTGCAATTTGTTTATGATTTGTTCTTTTATACATGCAGATGTTTCACAAACATTTAAAATAACAATCCACTTTGGGAGCACAATGAGTAAGAGAGGCAACATGGACAAGGACTTCTGGGTCCTGGTCCTGGCTCCATCACTTGCGTCATCTCACCCAAGTCCCTGCAGGATTACTTTGTGCCTCCGCCTCCTGCCCGTTTTTCTGCTGCATTTCATTAGATGGTGAGCACGTCTCAGGACAGGAGCTGTTCCTTTTATAATGCTAGCACAGTGCCCAAAATAATGAGAACCCTCTGTGCGACTGTCTTGCAAATGAGAAGCTTTGTATTTTAGTGGTGGCACAGTCTTTCAGGCAGCCCCACAGATGATATTGAATGGGCGCTGATGGACTCAGATGTACTTAAAGCAAAAATAAACAAACAAACAAAAAAGAGCTAAGACACAGTGTAATACTAACTGTGTGCCCCATATGGGATTGACAGAGATTTTGCACTTATTCCTGAAGGCCTGTGCTGAGCTGAAAGTTACCATATGCTGTAGGAATGCTCTGCAAACACCGGTGAGCAGCCATGAGAGTTGAAAACTTGAAGTTATTATACAGTTTAAGGTGGTTAATAGCACCTTCTACAACCTGTTTGCCCAGGTATATAAAGCATTCAACTGCTTGGTTACAAGGGATGTTAGCTTTTCTCCTCGCACATGACTGACTAATTTTCTACATACCATTTAAAAGGAAATGCAAATACAAGTGGTTTTTGAACAGAACAGGATTTCTTCTCCAGTGTGGCCTCTACAAACCTTTATGAGTTCTATAGTGACTGGTCAGGAAAAGAAGATCAAAAGCCATAGCTGAGTGACTTAGAAAGGAAAGGGAATGGAGTTTTAAGCAGGAAAAGCAAACTCTAATATTGCCAGGAACTGTTTTCTGCTTGTGCTGTAAGGTCTCCATCTATTTTGCAAGCAGTTAACTCCTTCCACACACCTCATACATAACACAACTCCCCTCGGCCTCTGATGTGGGCAAAGGCATGTGTTAAAGACTGTATTTTCCAAAAGTGTTCAACTATTTACAGTGCTATGAACACTCCATCCTAGATAAAATGCAAGAATACAGATGGACATTAAGGAACATGGATCCACGAAGGCTACATTTATACGGACAAATGGTGACTAGTCATTCTTTCAGGACTGTGAAAGCAGGAACAAGGGAAGTGGGGCAGGCAAGCACATTGTAAACATGAGCAAGACCAGGTTTATATCACTGTATTGTGAGACTCAACCATGATCAACAGAAATGGAATGAAAATAGTTATGTTGGTCTTTTTGTATCACCCAGATGGAGCTGTGTTCAAACTGAGTGACTGGCACAGCTCAAGCTGCAGGGGAAGATACTTCTCTGTAGGAAGGCATTTCCTTATTCACAGAAACTATATGAATGAACATGCTGAGATGAGAAATACCAGGCTAAAAAGCAATAAGAAAGTGACCCAAAGGCACATACGAGACTTCCTCTGCCACTTCAAAGTGTAAACTCAGAAACACAAATTATGGAATATTTGGAGGTGTAAAACCCACTGGAAATCAGTCTAACATGAAGGTAGAAGGCAGAGTGGGAATTAGGACTTCCAACCTCATAATCCAGCCATTTTCCCATGGTGTTAGTTCAAGTGTTCAAATTCAGGTGGTGAATCAATTTGCATCAATTTAGGTTCTTAACTGCACCAGTGTCCATTGGAGCACCTCTGTCCTCACTGCCTAAACAGTTGCATAATCTGTAGCAAAATGCTGCCCTGGTATGTCAGCAAAGAGCTACTCCAGACCCCTGATTTCTTGGGAACATTTGTCTCTGCTCACAATTTATTCCTACTTCACGAACAAAACAGCCAAAACCCCAGGAAAACAAAAACTGGCAGAGCCATCCCCACCTGGTAGAAGATGCAAGAGACATTGCTGGTAAAGTGACTTGAGGAGGAAGGCATGTAAAAACTGATTGTGTTAATCCAGACTGATAGGAGAAGACAGAATTCTGATGCTATGCTTTCCCCTAAAGATATGGGAAGTATATGCTGCAACTGAGCAAAAAGGAAAAAAAGAAGAAACCCTAAATATTGAAGGCTGAAAGAAGGTGTTTCCCACCATGCTCAGCTGCAGACTGGATCCCTGCGGCTGGATTCCTACTTCCTAGTTTCGGGAAAAACGCTCTAAAAAGACAAAATGGCAAGCTCAGAGCTGGCTAGGAAGAGAGTCTGGTTAACGTTATGAAAGGAGCTAAATTCCCTTCCCCCAACCTCTTCCAGGGTCAGAGATTTGTGTGCAAAATAGCTTGAGTTTTTCCCTGTGGTCAAAGACTGGTGTTTTATTTATTTGCAGTCAGTAACATTGGACTTCTGTCATATATTGTCATGGTACTCTATTATTTAGTAAAGTCCCAGGGACACTGGCCAATGCTTTTACTTGACAGGGACTACTTTCTACTATTGCACCTGGCCAACAGGATCCTTTTTCTATTGAGAGAGGAGGGGAATTAAAGGTACAACAAGAAATTGGTTTATAGCCCAAAGGAAAGGGAGTTGTCAGCTTTCACACCGTTGTTGGTTTTTTCCTAACGTGTTAGATGAATACAGCTGCTTATGCCACAGAGCACTGGTGTGTATATATCAAGCTGCCTTTAAATCCTTCTAAACAGCGCACGCGTCACTGATTTCCCCTTGTGACCAAAGCAATAATGTGCCCAGCCACTGCTTAAGAAAACATTGGGGTCATCTTTTCTAAAAGTCAGGAGCAAGACCCCTCGAACAGCTCCTTACTCCCCTGTCCCAGGAAGGCAACCTAGCTCTGCAGTGCCCTGTGCTGATAGCCATCCATCCTAGACAGATTTTAGAGCCTTTCCTCAAGGTAAGGACTCTGACTGCTGCTCACCGCCAGCCTAGAGCCTTTGCTCCCATCCTGCAGACCTGAATCTTGACCAGTATTAGACTTTTAGGATGGATGCATAACGCAGTGACACCATAACACCAGTCCTGCTACTGTGGGGATAAGCACAGTGAGAAAAGAGAGACCTCTCTGCCTTCATAGTGAGAATGTTTCAAGACATCAGCTACTAGGCCTGGGAAAATAAACCAGGGGAATTAGACAAGAGAAAATTACAAACTGTTGAAGTTCTGGAGTACTTCCAGGTATTCAAACAGGTAATAGATTTGTTTAAATAACTGGAAATAGTTTCAAAACGTCAACTTTGCCACATTGTCTAGCTTCTCTTTTCTGGTCCAGCTCCAGTCTGGGAGGTTTCTTCGTGCATGAGCTGAGAGAAAAGCATCTACTTGCGGAAAGAGTAAAACCCGACAGCATTTCAGCAGGGGATTTTCAGCTGGCACATATTTAGTGCTTTTGTGGGCAGATAGTTTTGGGCAAACACTTATATGACCTACTGCCCAAATAGCATCAAGGAACTATCTACAAGCCTAAAGAAGCAAGCTAAATCAATGTAACATTTCTTATGCTCCTCATTGCCAGAGTCCTCAAGGCTGTTGGCTCTTGATAACCCAAACACAAGCTGCAGCCAAAACTTTATGCCTAGTTTCTATTTAGGTGGCAAAAAAGAGCAGTGTCCCATTAAACTCCACACCTTTTTCTTCAAGATCTTTTTACCTTCTCGATATCCAACATTAATTTGGGTTGAAGACTGTTATTTGAATCTTTCAAAAACTGTTCTTTTTCTCTGACACCCTGGCTAGGATAATAATAATATATCCATGATGTACAACTATCTGCCTGTAAATATGTTATAAAAATGAATGGACAATAACTTCAGCACCTCTGGGGTTTTGTAGATATTGCTCTTGATACAAAGGTATGGGAAAACAAGGCAGATAGTAATTACTGGTTACCCATGAGAACTGTTGCTGGTTAGGAGATGACACAGATCTCCCAGATCTCATTAATGTTCAAAGACTTCAAGAAAATCCCCCTGATTTATGTTAATGATCACAAATTAGCTGTAAGGTTTACACCATTTTGTATTTAGCTCAGCGTGCCGTGGAACTGAAACTTGGGCAAACCAAATCTAACAAACTCAAAGTTACCAGGTTCAATGAAGCCTGAGAAAAATATAGAGCTCCAAAAAAGGGAAGAACAAGGGAGTGAGTGGGAGACCAGCGTGGTTCACTGAAGGAGCAGCCGAAGCACGGAGAATCCACTCTGGTGAAAGCTGATGAAAATCTGACTCATTTCACTCCATTGCTCAGAGAGCGACTTGTTCCTCCATATGCTCCATAACAAAGCACTCTTGATGTCAGTAACATGTGGAGAAAGCAAATATTTCTCAATCGCAAATGATTCATTGACTCAATAAGCATCTGGCCTACACATCTGATATATATTTAAAATTCCATTTATTTCCTAAAAAAAAAAAAAATTAAAAATATTCCTTATTTTTTGAGTGATCAAAACCAAACGACAACAGTAAAAAAGGTAACAGGATAGTCTTTCTCGATGCCATTTGTGATCAGAGGCAAAAGCTGTTTACCATTGGTGTGGACCAGACTGGGAGCAATTCTTTGCTAAAGCCCTTCAGCTGCTCCTTTCTCAAGCAGAAGAAACTGAACACGTGCACGTAACTAAGGGTAGTTAGTGGCCAGCGATGCTGCTGGGGTCTGTTTCAGCAGGGGAGGGTGTGTTGATAGCATTCCTGTGCTGATGGCTATTCCCAAAGGCAATTAGTGACTCATGCTGCCACTCGCACACCCACCCCAGGAGGACATGGCTCCAGCTCCAAGTCACACCCTTCACCGCTGGTCCCTATCTGATGACTTTTGCCACGCATGGAAACCAGTGTAAGTTACAGATCAATTTATCACTTTCGGAGCTGGATCAAACACCAGCCCTCCAGGTAACAGCGGCTCCAGCCATACATGAATCAACATTTAATATGGCATTAAAATTCTCTTGTGATTGCTTTCAACTTTGGTGCAGTGTGTGCTTAGGGGGTCCTGTGCAGCCAAATGACTGCATTTTGTAGGCCAGCTACAGCTGTGTCCAGCGTTACATTCCTCCTCTCCTGGATGGTCCAGAGCAAGACACTTCAGCTCCATGCACACATTTTCCCTCTCCTCTGTACCTAGAAACAAAGCCTGGTCACAGGGATTGCTGCACACATCATCCCTCTATGGCATGCAGCACAGTTGGGGTGCGAAGGAGTATGAAACAAGGGCAAACTGTTACCATTCTCTCCTCCAGCATTTTACCTTCTTTTCTTTTCTTTTTTTCCTACGGTTTTGCTGGATTAAGCTTTCCTAACACAACAGGGCCAACTCTGGGTGTCTGGGCTACGTTTAAGTTCAATTAGGTTCTTTATGTTCCAGGAAAACACTCTTCCTTCCTCTCCTTCCATGATTGTTCCCACACGTTTGAGAGTTTCGTGTTGGGACTTTTTGTCTCCCTTTCTGAGTCTGACCTTTGTGCAGTTGCTCTTTTAGCAAGAGTCTTGTGGGTCTCACAGGAGGTTTCAAAATGGTTGTGCTCCCAGTCCAAACGGGGACTTAGCTGGACAAATTGCAAGTCTCAGAGCTCCCATCGTTGCTTCAATCAATGCTTGGTTCTCACCTTACTCCACATGTAGATGTACACCTCCCAGCAGACTGCACAAGAGCTGCTGCTCTCATCAACTCAAGAGTTCATTCTTCCCCCTGCCTACCACAAGTCAGGATTGCTACATGAAAGGCAATGTGTTTTTCCTTTATTTTGTAAATTTTCAGACAGAATTTCAGGGAACTGAAGTCCCATATTAAGGCAGGAATACCTTCCTTGTGCAGACATATCAAGGCTTTTCATGAAACCTATATATATTTGTGTGCATGCGTGTGTAAAATAATATAGAAATAAAATCTGCTGTCTTTCTCCATCACTTCCCACAAGTCTCTCTCCTCCACCATCAGGTAAGTAGTTACCATCTAGCAAACTTGACCACATTTATTCTGAATGTGTAATACCACTCTCCTGGCAGAGAAGGTAAAACCTCAGACAAGTATTATCTGACCTAAAGCCTCCACATCTTTTCCATCCTTCCAGCACAATTCATTTGGCTCATGACTGCTTCTGTCCTAAGGACCCTCAAACATAGGCTACCATTACAATGAATATTGCCCTGCCTGCTGCCAGCTTAATTGCCTGCTGTCTTTGCCAATCTGATAAGGCATGTATTAAACACTTTAAATATTCTTCTGGTTGTCTAAGCTACTCATCTGGGAAGGCTTAGCCAAAACCTCACTGCTCAAATGGTAGGAATTTCCTACCTATAGATCTACAGCCTATACTCCTTAAATCTACAGCTCATTGCTCTCTATACTAATTTATACTCATGTATGCTCTTTATACTCACCCATACTAAATTTTTCTTCTACTCATTGTCCTTTAGCTCCAGTTACTCCTCTTTGCACCCTTCGGTAGTTACAACGTGTCAGTGAAGCTGGTTTAGCCTCCCACCAGACAGGTTTTCCAGCCTCCTGGTTATTCCCAGCCCTATGCTGCCTTATTTTCAGCACAGACTGTGGTTTTTAGTTCATTCTTCTTATGAAGGTGGCTGCCCAAAGCCATACCCAACATTTCACATGAGGTGTTTCTCAAGCACCTGGCTGGGCAGTCTTGCTCCAATACTCCCCTCTTCCCTGGAAGGGGTTGCACTGATAGCACATCCAACTCAAACTTCCTGTGACTCACTGCAGCACCCCAGCTTTCACCTCCTCTGAACCCTTTGTCTTCAGTTCACTGCCAACATGTTTATTACTTCTCCCTAAATGCTGCGAGATCTTATCTTCTGCAGTATTATATTTCATGCCACTTCTGCTACCGTGATTACTTCGTTCTCCTTGTGGAGACCCAAATCCCACTATTTATATATGATGTTTCCCAACTCCAGGTCATCAACACACTCCTGCATTGACACTCAGTGAAAAAATTAATGCAACTTGGTTGTCAGATTTATTTTTATAAAACCCTGTCAAGAAAACTGCCTCAAATATATTATTTCTTTCTCTCACATAACTCACTGCTGTTACCTTATTGGCTCGTTCATTTCCCACGTTAAACTGTAGCAGAATTAAAATATGATTAAAAATAAAAAATATAAATGCCCAATAAAGTTGGGAAAGGTTAAAAAAAAGGTGTGTTTTCTATCTCTAAATACAGTTACATTACAAAAGGGAACAACCCTGCTTGTCTGTCACAAGTCATTGTTGCTGGTTTGGGTTGGGATTTTTTCTGTTGGCCTTGGCCTGCATCTATTTAATAATTCTTTCCCTCAAAATCTGTACTGAATATTTTTTAGTATTTGAGGCTGGATTGACAAGGGGGTAGGTATTAAAATCCCCAAACACTGCCTTCTTAGATATAGGTGCTTACATTTGCTTTTCATTAACCACACATTGAATTCCCAAATTCAATAGCTTGAATCAAAGTTCTAATAAAAATCATGACCAAGAATTTAATGTATGGGTTTTTCTTAGTTTTGTGAGACAGAAACAGAGATGAAACAGCTTCCTTCTATAACTCTACTATTGGTGTTACATGTGCCAGCTCTGCCTTCATCAACCAAAGCAAAAGGAACAGCTGAGGTAAAAACCTGTGTTTAAAGAAATAATCAATATTATAAATCATAAAGGTATTTATGAGGGTGGGTTTTAAGTTCTAATAACTCATTTCCAATGGTCCTTAATTAAATTGCTAACAGACACAAACCCAGTGTCCTTTATTTGGCTAGACTTTACTTTGAGCTGATGCTGCATGCTCCTGTAGCGAGGAGATGACCTCAGACCAGCAACGTCTAGCTGAGACCCTCCAAGCCTGTCACACAGTCTATCTGGCACCTTTGGGCCATGACTGCTCCTACCCCTCTCTCCAAATAATCCCTTAAATATAAGTTTCATGAATTGCTTTGCCAGATGCCCGTTGCAATTTCTCCTGGGAAACACACAAGGTGATATTAATCTCCCACGACATCGGCAGATTACAAACCTCTGGGGATGAAAAAATTAACCAACAGAAACCATCCTGAGTTTCCTCTTCAATCCTCATATAAAGCTGGCTACATGGAAGAGAGCACCACATAGGTCTGTTGCCCTCTGATATATGTTTGTTCAATCCTCCTTCTGCATCAAACTGCCCCGTGTTTGTGACTCTACAGCTATGAATTGTGCATGTTTTCTCCATTCCCAAACAGGCTCATGGGTTTGGAGACATCTTAGTGACTAAATACAGCAACAAAAATCTTATTTCCATCTCTTTGGATCAGATCTAACGCTTGGAACTAAAAAAAGCAGGTAGGAAAGAAAGAGAAGCTGCAGCAGCTGAGGACAAAACTCCAAGCCAGGATTATCCAATATGACCACAAGCGATTCTGTTAAACTAATAAAATCTGCATGAATGCTATGCAAGGCAAAGGACTCACACAACTCATCAGTCAACTCATTGGCACCAATCCACCTCTCTGGTAACCCACCTTACAACCTTCTTCAAGCTCCCAGTCCACTGTCAGAGCAACGTGGTGGACAAGGGCCCTTGGACCCTGCCCCATTCCCGCTGGTCTGCCACAATGGTCTTGTCAGCCAGGAGCAGGACGTTAAAGGTGGGCACACACATGCTCAGCTGCCAATATTCATTTAGGAAGGACTCAAGACACTTGCAAAGCAAGGAAAACCAGGCTCACTGAGCTCAGCACCCTTTCTTGGGGGTGCTCAGTGCCTCTGAAGATCAGACTCTCGGGTACTTGCTGCATGAAGACATGAATAGAGCTTTCTGTCTGTCCTTCTGGGAGACACTGGCAGCATTGTTCAAGCAAAAGCACAACCAAGTCTAACGTGGCTGAAAATTTGGCAGCTCCTCGCTGGCCTTTTTGCTTCAGCGTGATCAAACGGCAGCATTGCTCACCGAGTGTGCAGGGCATGAAAGGATTAGTCGCCTTCCCCCACCGAGCAGGTGAGCCCTAACCCTTTCCAGTCTGCTACATGTCAGTTTACAAGTAAAACATAAGGTATAAATGCAGCTATTGTTAAGGTGAAGCAGCCATCCTGACTGGGGAGTTAGATTAGCAATTTACCCTTTGTAAAAGGATTAGCAGAGCCCTATTGTTTCAGTGTTTATTTATCAATTTGCATTTTTAAAAGGGGGCATGTATCTGACAAAGGCCCACGTTCTCCGTGTACCCTGGACCATGTGGTTTTCTTCCAATTCTCCATTGCCAAAACCTATCAGGGCATTTTACAGACCAGAAACCAAGGAGAAACCGACTTCTTGGCACTGCTACAGCTCACACAACATTTTGCCGGGCTGGCCAGCAGTTGTGAGTCTCCCGCTGAAAGCAACTGCTGGGCATGTAAATCAAACACCAGGGCTGGTTTCCCACTTTTCCTCAGGTAGCTGAGCTGAATACATAGCTACTTACAGCCCATTTACTGCAGGTTATAAGCACATGGAGTCCAGCATTCACTCTGTCTCAGGCTGATCCCTTACATGGATCACAGGCACTTAGTGAGCCTTAGGATGAAGCACCTTTGTAACTGGCACTGATTCCATACTTCCAGTTTTCAAAGCCCCTCAGATAATTCACACAGCTTTCACTGGGCTCACAAAAGCCTGTTTTTTCACTGACGAGCATGATGGTGGAGAAACGACTTGGTCCATTAAGCACAGGGGTTAGAACCAGTGCGGCAGATCTTGGCATCCCAACATCTCCAGCTTATCTTCAGCTTGGGTTACATTGGGTGCTTACCAAGGTCTTCGGGTGCCTTGTAAATGAGCATACACTGCTGCTAGGACTAGTTCAGAGTGCCGCAGGGACTCTTGCTGGAGTTCAAGTTAAGGGAAGAGGTTTCACACAGAGCTGTTCGCAGCATGGGAGCAAGGGAAGCGCTACTTGCCCCAGTGTGCTCCTCCGCCAGGAGCACGGGCTGGCCATTTGGCAGACAACAGCTGCTCACTTGGATTAGGTAAAAATTCCTCCTGCGGAGGGAACGGGGATGTTGTGGAAGGTGAGTGAGAGAGCAGAGCTTTAATTAAAGTGATGCCAGCGCAGCCCCGCATCCCGCTCTTTCATAAGGTAGATTTAAGAAGCTGTTCTTTTAAACTGTAAAAGGCAGTTTAGAGGACGAACAAGCATCCAGCTGTGCTAAATTACTTTCTTATTCCCCCAGGACCCAGCAGCAAACTACAGCATGCATTTTACAGGCATATGATTTATTTACATGAAATAGCATACAGGTATTGGGTTTGACCCATAAAATCCCTCCACGGCTGGGGGCCTACACATCCAAAAGCCTTCTCCCAGCCCAGGCTCTACCACCACAGCTGTGTTGGAGCAGGACCTCCATTCAGGAGAGGGGGAGAAACAACTGCAGGGTGTTCTCTGGCTCTTTGTAACTCCCTCCACCCACCCATTTCTTTTTCTCTTTCCCAAACAATTCTAGCTTGTTGATCATCAGGCATCTCACACAGGCAATTCATTTTTCCTGGTCATGGGGGAAATGAGGAGGCTCTGGTGGGACACGCTGTAAAGAGCTTAAAATATGTTCTGTGCTGCTGGCTTATTGCAGATACTCTGATTCATGGTCCAAAAGGGAGGACACGAGTGGTCTCGATTAAGGACATGAATTTAGGAATCATCGAGGAGCACATAAGGCAAGCGATAGGCACTTAGCTCTGGGGATCATATGCAAACATTTAATAAAATAAAATTCCCCCTCCTCCATAAAAGGAAGGGAGAGTGCTGTTTCAAATGCAAGGGGCAGACCCTGTCCCACAGAGCTTACAATTTACATTTAGATTAGCACAAGTAGCAGTAACATTGCAGGGAAGGTGGATAAGGGTTACAACAACAAAACCTTGTGGCTGGCCTGCATTGTAACTTCACTAATTAGGAAAAATGAAATGTTTCTAGTTAATAAATCAGTGCTATTGACATTTCCATAAATTTGAGGGAGGTACACAAATACCTGTGGGATAAACTCTTTGATTGGATTTAGCTGTTCTACTCTCTAGAGTAATGGTTTTCAATCAACAGCATTCAAGATCTGCTTTAAAGATATGTGAAAGGTATCTTAAAATGAAACAAGCCTATTCCCTAAACTTACATTCACTGTATCTCTCGGAATATTTCTGGCAGGCAGGAAAGAATAAATCATGTAATATTGCAAGCAATTGCTCTAAAATGACAGATGGGGAAAAGATTTCTTCCTCTTCTTTCTCAATTGAGAAAATTGATTACCACAGCCTCATGGACTAGGGCTGACAATCTCCCAGAGCATGGGGCTACTAACTTCTCTATAGGAGCTGCACTAACGAGGCTGGGCATTGGTGAGCCTTCGAGTGCCTGTAAACACCAGCCTACATATGGATGCCACAAACTTGCAAGCAAGTGTTCGTATCAGATCCCCAGAGGCCTCAGCCATCTTTTAGACTGGACTAGCGTGGCTGTTACCAGCAAATATCTAATCATGCCTCAACATAGCAACAGCCTACACGCATTCACCTGTCACCAGGTGCCATGGCTACAACACAACACACCACAGCAAAGCAATGGCACTACCATTGTGCTTTTATTGTGTTGTACGTACTTCCCTTCACAAAGCAGCAGCATGCTCTGGGAAGGCAGTGGTGTTGGTGCACACAATTAGTCACAGCTCTTCCCCTAACATAGTCCCTCTGTCTTTTGATTTCCCAAGGTTTTCCTCTCAATACGGAACAGCAGAAGTGATTGCAACCTTCCAATACCTCTTGACGCTCCTCCAAAGGATGGTGATAGCAGCCCAAGTTCCCTCTGTGAAGACAATTGCCACTGCCAAGAACTGTAGTGAAGCCTAGCTTCTGTCTAGCTTGACATACATGGTTTGATACTGTATGTGGAATGACTACCAGGCATGGCTGAAATGAGAGCTGTGTAAACATGACTGAATCTGCTGCCTGATCGAAAGAAGAATAGAAGGAAAAAGTCTAATACTTAGCACAGAGAATGTCTTCCTATTCAGCTAGCTAGAAACAAGAGGTTGAGAACCACCTTTTTTTTTTTAGTTTTGAAGCAAGCAGGGGGAAGAGCTATTTCTGGAACAAAACCAAAAAAAAGTCACAGAAAAGGATGATAGAAAATCTTAAATAGGAATAAAGATTTCTTAGAGATACCCAAATCAGAAGATGGAGTTGTCCAAATAAGTTTCCTTCAGAAAAGCAGGTAGGTAGATGACATTGCTGTGTACAGTCTTTAGTGAAAACTATTTTCTTCTTATTTGTCTGAACAGTATGTCAGTAAAGTGGACTCTCAATCTCCTTCTGGAGCCCACAGATGTTCTGCAGTGATAATAAGGAACACAGAAAGCAGAGTGTTGTCCTCATGAAGCACTATGATGCAAGACCTAAAGGCCACAGTGGACTCCACTCTGCTATATTCCAGGGATCTTATCAGCACAAAATATCAGTTCTGCTTCCAAAAATACTGTACTACTGAATGACCAGAGAGTATTTTATGGCCAAGGCTAAATGGACACCAGTGCACCAGGCAAAATAACTTCATCCCAGGCAAATATTCTAGAGAGCATTGTGACTACTGTTTAAAGGCAAACAGAGTGAATTGATAAGGCAGGGCTCAACAATTGGTTCTGATATAAAACATTTCACAAAAGGCAGACCAGATCATGCTACAGTAACTTTTATTGCAGGGATCAGTAGGCCAACACAGCTATTCATAGGTATTACATATACACAAGTGCCTCATGCTTAGGCCAGTCAGCATAGCACTAAAATGGAAGCATATAGCAAATTAGTGTTAATAAGCTAACAATCATTGAAAGTGTTAACAAGTGATGGTGGAGAGGCTCTGCTTTTAATTTTATTACTGATCTCTAGTAAGTGTTATTACCCTCATAGAATAACATTTTATTATGCACACCATTAAAGCCTTTGATAGTGCAATGCTTGCCAGCAGCAGCAAATTTGTAAATGAAGTGAAAGAATCATACCCGAAATGCCAACAACCATTCGTATTCACAATATCTATAGGATGCAGAGAGGGCTAATATGCTGCAGCGTAAATAATAGGTATTTACTATGACCTGGGGATCTAGGGAATCAATAGAATATTCAGTGTCTTGCCATTTCTTCAAAAGAGTCTAAACATCCAAGCTTAATCTCAATTGATTTGTGCCCGAACTAGGGTCTTGAGTCTGCTAGATATTTTCAATTCTTTTTAGCCAATAGATTCCTTCAACATTTCCCTCTTTCATAATACAGCAAACAGCTGCAACTAATCATCTTTCATTATGGTTTTGTATGGCTTTTTTTTTCCCCAATAAATTTTACTTAAATGACAAAAATGCATTTGAGCAACTTCTGTTCACTGAAGAACTGAGATTTTTCTGAAGATTGGAAGAATTGGACGTGGTGTCAGATACAATCAGGACAATGCATTTATTTTAAATATGGCTAAGAAAAGGACATAGGTTGAGAGAAAAAAAACCCGCTCTGGAATGAAGGAGCTTACAGGACAAGACAAAAAAGACTTAATCCTTGCCTACCTTCTATTACTGTTTATCACAACCAGATAACCTGAAAATTATTGATGCATTTTATAAGACTACCTATTTATTTATCGCAACTTCATGGCTGACACACAACCAAAACAAGTCAATGAGGGTTACATTTCTGTCTTGTAAATATGCAGGCTCCATCATCAGGAAAAATGACAACATGATCTATAACATCCTGTATAATAGCCAAATGCCACCAAGCCCCTCCTAAGCTACCTTCAGCAGCAACACGACACAGCAGCTAAAGTGCACGTAAGTCCCTTTACTGCCACGCGTAAGCTAAACTTAGAAAAGTTTACTGAATTATTAAAGAAGCAATTCTGATAACGTAAGATATTAAATACAGATAGGGTTGTGTCAACCAAGCTATTAACTGGGTTTCGGTTAAATTCTTCCCTGCAGGAACACTAGACATACGTGAGTAAGCATGATGCTTTCCATTCCAGTATGTACCTCCCTCTTCAGAAGATAGCTAAAAATCAGCGAAGAAAGGCAGAAAATGAACATAATACAGCAAAGTCCTACTGGGGAAGAGGGTTTTAATGAACATGCAAAGCAACTAGGTGACATCTTTATCAGCCCTCATAAACCTTGATTGAATACACAGCGATAAGGCCTGTTTAAACTGTCATCCTCATGATAACACAGGCAGAGACAACGCGGGCCTTAGCAACGACCTGTGTAAGAGAGGGCCTTCCAAAAGTGCAGGCACCGTTAGGTAATGTATATCATGTAAACAGTTCAAAGCTTGCAAGGCTGGTTTGTTTGTGCAATGGTGGGAGGTGGAGAGCTGGCTCAGAGGCTATATGCACATCTTCTCACAGCACCAGCATGAAAGAGCATTTGCTTCAGAGCTAGTCTGGTTTTGGGGATGGTGAGCAGTCTGGGGAAGGTGCTCTGAGTCAATGACCTTTAGCACTTAGATCTGTGAACACCAAGAATTCCACGTAAGTGGTTTTAAAGGATTTAAGGAAAGCCTGCTCCGATTCCTTTCTTTTTTTGCCTTTTTTTTTTTTAATAAACATCATCATCCATGAGGTGAATAACATTCAGCTGTAGGCAGCCAGTGGGCATTTGGGGCCAGCATGACTACGGAAGTTGGCAGTGACATGACTTCTATGAGACAATCTAGCCTTGGCCATTTGGGATACTTCTTAAAACAATTCAAACCCTTGTAAGCATCTCCAAGAAGCATCTTGGCAACTGCACGCTCAGTAAGGAAGGATTTAGTTTATCTATTTTTCCATATTCATTTCTAGCTTAAAGAAAAAAAAAATACAATTTACACTTGAACTTTTATTCTATCTCCCCCAAACTGTTCTTCTCACTCCAATGCTTGCAGTGACACCCACTGGCTGTGGCAAGTCTCATTTCAGTCATCACTAAAATGCTTCAATTCAGTGACAAGATCACTGAGAAACTCCGAAAAACATTGCCAGCAAAAAGCTGCTGTTTTGTCAGCTCGCTGAATATTGTAACTCAATATCTACATCCCATACGGCTTTCTTCCATTAATGCTTTAATAAGTACATAATGACCCATGGTTACTTAAGTATACTAAAATACATATTTATATAGAATTAATAATTCCCACTGCTTGGGCAATGGAACATGGCAGTTCATTTCATGCTTATTTGTTCTTTGTCAAGACCATGAAGCAGCATTAAGTTTCAGTTTTTCATAAGGAAACACTGAACTGAGCTGGTACACCACTGCATGCCTAGCTGCTAGGAGAGGCATTTTAACTTTTTAACTACTCAGGAACTAATTTATGGTTTTGTAGGCTTCTGTGTATGCACCAGCAGATTTCTTTTAGTACCCCCAAGCAGGTTTTTTTCTCATTTTACACATAAGGAAGAAGGGAAACAGACCTAAGTGACTTGAGTAAATGCATCAGAAACCTAAGTCTAACAAACCCCAGTCTAACAGCCTCAACTGGAAGATGACTTGTTTCTTTAACTCTATTGGACCAATTTTTCTATAACACATATAGGTTTTATTGTTTAAACAAAATTATCCGAGTTTAAGCTGGAACACAAATAGCTCCTGTTACAGCGTTCACCAGAAGAAAAGGCTATGTTTTAATTTAACTATAACCCAGTGGCTTGGAAAAGATAAAGGGGAATGTTAGAAGTACTTGGAATGAAAAAAAGAAAAAAGAAAAGAGAATTACTTTTTGCCTGCCCTATGGCACGAGCCAAGACCAAACAGCTCCTGGCTGTGAGCATGTAATGTACGTTTGCTGACCTAGTCCAATTAGAAGCATTTCAGTCAACTTTACATTACTTCCCACATCTACGGCCACTGAAGTTCTCTCAAGAGGAGTGTCAGAAGCAGGGCTATTACATTAATGGAAAAGACATTTATACAGGACTTCCCCCAGAGCTGAAAAAGAGTGTTATCCTACACCTTCCCAGTCAAACTTCCTCCCGAAGTGAAAAATCCTTTCTTTGATAAGAAAGCTGTCAGGCCACAGTTGTCCCTGACAAACTGCTCTCCCTCAGCTTGCTCGGGTTTTGGCAGCCGTGCTTAGCAGAACCATGCTGCTCTTCCCGCGAGTCACCACACTTAACAGAGCCACCAGCTTATCTTTGACCTGTACAATGAAATGAAAATGAACTGTGCATAAGCAAGCAGCTGCTGTGGGTAACACTACCCACCTCAGCTCCGAGACAGGTATTCTCCTCTGGGTTAGAAATTCCATCAATAACCTGTCATTAAAGACTTCTCTCTCCTCCCACCCCCCTTATTTTTCTTTGCCTGCCCAGACTCACAGCTAACTTCAGTGCTGCATGTACACAGTTCATAGCAAAAGAAGGCAGGCTTGGTAGCTTCCCTTCTTACCTCAGATGTTCTTTCCATATCAAGAGAAAAATTATTGAAGGCTGGTGAGGAGGGTCACATTCACTCAAACACCAAAAGCCAGTGCCTTTTAGATACTCTTGTTTCTAACCCACTGATGACCAGTGCAAGGAAACACACAGCTGCTTAGCAAACAGGTTCTACAGTTTTGGGTTACGTGCACCATGCGGTGGTCCACATCCAGGTTCCCTGTGGTACTACTGACTTCTTCTCTGGCTACCCTTCATGAAAGGCCAGATGTACTAACTCCTGAAGAATTCTTCCTGAATTCTGCTTTCAATGCTAGATAGTACCTGCATAGCATTGTGCCATGAAGACATCTTAAGCCATACCTACCCTTCAAGTAAAGGTGTAACACTGCAGCTCGCACAGCATTGCCCAACTTAGCATTTGGCCATGACAGGGAAGAGTGTAACTTATGCCAAGACTTTATCTATCTTCTCTAAAAAAACCTGTCAACCCCCAGCCATCTCTATTAAACTCCTGTGAGCATTCAAGCTGGCTAGCTTAATGGTTAAACATCTGGACCTGATAAATCAGGTTTAATTTTGTAGGAAGGGACAGGCCAAACCCAAAAATTCCAGTGATGCTCCCTTTGATTCCATCTCAAAACAAAATGCCACCTGAAAAAGGTAAGTCTGTCCTGCATTTGATAATTGAAGATGGACAGAAAGAAAAAGACCAGACCAAATCGACATTAGAGAATAAAGGCCTTTCCCTGTTCGGCAAAGCTAAGAGGATAACATTAGCTCTCTTATAGGCCCACAAGTGCACCCTCACATCCTGGGGAGAGGTAGAATGGCCGTGGCAAACAGATGTGACAGACACACACGGGATATGTTTGCTGCCAGCCAATCCAGACAGTAATTATGGCAGCAATTTTTTGCCAAATGAAAATTGGCATGGGAAGTAAAAGCTAGGCACAGCTCCCATCCAGAACAGGGTGATGGGGCGAAAAAAGAAATAAAACCACTTCCCGTATTAAATCCTCCTGTCCAGATTTTCTTCTCTCCTGAAGACTATTTGAATACCTCCTCAAAGTTGAGAAACTCCTGCAAAAGCAGAACTATGAAATCAGCCAATGACTTACTCTTCCTGGAGTGCTCAACAACGGTTTGCCACATCTTGGTGTCACCATTTGATTCAGCATAGCAAATAAAGCCTAAAATTAAATGTCTGGTATCCCAGCCTTGTTAACAAAGATAAGCTTTTCACATTGAATTCATTTCCATGTTACTTACCAACAAAGCAATGTCAGCTCAGGACAATGAGATTCCCAGAAGGCTTGGTCCACTCAACCCTATTTGGCTGCAACACTTAAAGCAATGTAAGTGGCCTCCAACTACTGCCTGCTGCAAGGCAAGCGCGTCACACAGGTCAGTACTGAACAGTTGATCTGCAGTAGCTTTTTTACACCACTGCCTGTTTGTAGTCAGACACAGTTCACAGTAAATCCAAGTCACAATCACAGACCTTCAGATCTTCCTTGTGTATCACGGGAAGAGAACTGTATTAGGTAGCACCGCAGATCTGTAACTTCTGCATCAGGGACTGGCTTGTAACTTGCCTACCTTCCCTCTCCAGCCATGGAATAGTTACAGGGTATGTTACAGGACCTGTTACGTCAAGATTTGGTGTGGAGCGACCACGACAGGGAGAAAAACAACCAACCAACCAAAAATACCCACAAAACCAAACAACCATGAAATATTTTGTTCTGATTTTCCTTATATGATTGAGAACACTTGCAACTAGACCAAAAAGAAGCACCTTTCCTCCTTCCTCAGGTGGTAGCCAAAACCTCCTTCTCACACTGCCAATACACAGAAATAAGAGATGTCTATAACTTCATATGAAATTTTCCTATGACTGAATTCAGGATTCCCTCACATCAGTAAATGCTATTAAGAGTGGAGGTAGACACAAGGACAGGGTCCCACTGCGCTTATGCCAAAGCTCTGTGACAATGACTCAGTGTAATGGAGAAAATGCATTGAGAAGGGGCAGATCAAGAAGGAAGTGACACAGTTCTGATACCAAAGAAGAGGCACAAAACCCAGAAATGGAGGCCTTGAGTACCGGGGATAGAAGCACTGAAGATGTGAAACCCAAAAACGTAACAGATGCGAAATAAGAGTTGCAAACATGAAGGTAAGGAAGGTCCCTTGTTAATTCAGCAAGTGTTAAGGAAGAACCTGTGCCAACCTGAATGACCTTGACATCTTAGATTCCCACTTGTGAAATATGGTTTTGGTACAAGGGCTGGAAATTTCTTTCTAGGGAATAGCTGTCTGGTCTTTTCAGCCTCTTGGTAGAAAGATAATGAGTCACTTCAAACTTCTGTCTCCAAGAAACTTGTATACTCCAGGAAGCCTTGAGAAGCTGGACATTCCTTCCACTGAGCAGGCTGATAGGCTTCAAAGCATATTTAACTAGAAGCTGTGTTACTATAGGGTGAAAAATATTAATCAGTTCTAGCCATCTAGGGAGACTGTGGTTATCATTAAGAATATGTGGGACACTTACAAAAATTCTTTTCTCCTGCCTGCTGGACAAGCTGTCTCATACAGTTTATCTGCTCCAACTGCATGCTTTTGAAAAAGAGCTAGACTAAATGAATACTTTCAACTAGAGCCTAAAGGTAAACACTCCACTGGAACTTTGCCCTAATCAATAGTAGCAATGTTCATGTCACCTGAGAGTCAGAGGATAGAATATGGTGCTTACTGAAGTCAGCAAATAAGCTAATTATACTTAGCCTGCTTGAAGAAGGGGACAAGTGAGGTCTGGTCCACCCACGTATTAATGCAATCATCATTATCCTTATCCATTGTTTGCTTTGTGCTTATAGTACAAAAACCCTTGTCACACACGGAGGGTGCTACTGACCCCGTGTGGAAATACACAGGATGCACAAGTGCCACTGGGAAAATGGGCTTAGATTTAAATTTGCCTACTTAGCTCCTGCAGATTTATCTTTAAGGAAAACTCAGTGAACTGCTGTTATATAATGTTGCAAGGGGTCACTACAGTCTCACAAGCATATTTTCTTAATTTTAGTCAATTTTGCAAAAATTGAGGTTTTTACTATCGTTTATAGGGCAGTAAAGCATCAACAAATCCTAGCTGTAAGAAATAGATTCTGTACTACGTTTTCTGTAAGTTGAAAACGTGCATTGTTGCAGAATAACATTTATATATTATCAATAGCAA
This sequence comes from Loriculus beryllinus, assembly GCA_039877255.1. Classification (NCBI taxonomy): domain Eukaryota; kingdom Metazoa; phylum Chordata; class Aves; order Psittaciformes; family Psittacidae; genus Loriculus; species Loriculus beryllinus. Next base: position 2,197 of record JBCJKH010054818.1, on the reverse strand, counting down.
TTCATCATAGCATCACTCTGTAAAGACTGCTTTTAAAAACAAAACCTTATTAACCCCTAGAGCCTGGACATCCTACTCTCATTACTGCAAAGTGAACAAAATATTTAAATTCCTAAAATATTTTTCAGCCAAAACCTTCTCATAAGTATTAAGAACAGTTGCTAGGCTTCAATCTTTCAAGTAAAAGCTTTCCAATTCATGCTACTTTGCACAAAGCACAACAAGATCTTCAATTATACTGTTTCTGACTAACTGAAACCCTCTTTCCATATTACCAAAAGGAAGGCTATAGCTTTTTATTCAAATACTGCTACTAGTTTTTCTTTCCTAAAATAAAGCAGAGTACACCCATGAAGAACCACCCTCTGCACTTAAATGCCAAACCCAAAATAAATCTTCAGGGAATTTCATCATCATTGTCCAAATGGAGGGCTGCACAGTGGATACAGCTAGAACAGGAAAGTGCATTATACAGAAATTAATTACAAAAGAAAATATTAATTTCATTGTACAGTATGAAGCAACCTTCTCAAAATCTGAAAACTTCAATATCAAATACTAGCAAAACCAGCAGTTTTCACTGTAACCAACAGTAGAGGCTGAAACCCAACAGTTCACAGAGAACAAGTCTTAAACTTACACCAATGCTGCTCCCCATCACTTTCAATGAACAGGTATGGAGAGGTGTGTGAACAGCTTGTAAGTCCCAAAGCAAAGATCATGTGGCTACTTATGATGTATTTGACAATTTGCAGCAATTGTTTTTAAAGAGAACATAAAAGGGTATCTGAAAATATGTTTCCATATAGAAGCATCATATAAGCCAAAGCTGAAGAAATCTTGAAAAATAAAAAGAAGCAGAGAAAGAGAGCAACAAACTTTTTATTCTGTCAATTCATTTTTCGCCTGTACACTATGATAAATTAAAACACTAAGCCATTAAAGTCTCGTTGGTTTTGTTTCCTTTCATTACATAGATACATAATTTTTAATGCATCCATTAAATTGAATTCTAAAAGTATAAATAATGATGCAGCAACTGTTGTCTCAGAATATAGAAGTTACTGTATCTGGCAGGAGATTTTCAGATGATCACATTCCCATAGCCAAATCTGTAAAGGCCATTCAATTATAAGTAAACCATGAGTCTAACAAAAACGTAACAGCAGCTCCAATCACTATTATGAACTGCATATTTGCATAAAAAATGCAATCTACACAATAGATGAAAATTTTAAATCAATCTTTTTGTTGTTACAACATAATCCACTTTTCATACTTCTACACTGCTGCTTACACAATACTTGAGTATCTGGGAGATTCAAAGGCACCTAGAATTTCTGATGTTGCTACAAAGTCACTTTTTTAGGGACACATTATAAAGAACCAGAGGTTTTTTTTGAAGTTTGAAGTGCAAACTTTCTCAATAAACAAACTCTGGTGTGCTTTTGAACACTGTATGTCAGGAACTAACAGGCTTACCAAACATTTGCTTCAGGTATATGATCTTCTAGTTCTGTGGTGACATCAAACATCATTACAGCTAAGGAGGAGGAAGTCAAACAAGCCACAGCTCCCTTCCCAATGATGCGTACACAAAAAACAGTTATCAATTCAGTCCAATTACATTTTTAAATCAAAGCTTTTGAAAAAGTCAGTATACATCACATATAATGTTTTATTAACCATACAGTACATTAGGCATTTCCTTTGAAAAGCTTAGACCTTGCTAAGCAGTTTTAATGAAAGCAATTATATAATGCTATCTGCATACAGAAATCCACTACATTCACACAGACAACCTTAATTTTTTCCAATAAACAGTAATGTCAAAATCTACAATTTACTGAAAATACAAAGTTGTTTTTAACAAAAGCAAAAATGTTCCTGTGGTTCAATCAAACCTCTTTCCTAATATGAACAGTCTGCATTCATAAGGACACTAAAGCTTGGGACAAAGAAAGTATTTCCTAGAAGCTCAAGACTTAAACTTCTGTAACTATGAAATGGCATGCAAATATACAGATTTGTTGCAATTATTTCTCTCCCCCTTACAAAGACTTCTGAGCCAGAGTAAAGCAGGTGTTTTTACATGTTTGCTTATACAATGACCTCCCCCTCTCAGACTGAAAATGTCACATACAGAACATTTTATCAGCTGTCTTTGCCACAAATACTGCTTCTGTAAAACTGACTA
>JBCJKH010054817.1:15936-27852 GCA_039877255.1 Loriculus beryllinus | reverse complement strand
GTGTGAGTTGTCCCTGCTTATGGCAGGGGGGTTGGAACTAGATGATCTTAAGGTCCTTTCCAACTCTAACTATTCCATGATTCTGTTACTCCAATCTCAATGCAGTCACCTCTAGGTCATCATTCAATTGTAATTCTTCAAAGTATTTTTTCTCTGACACATTTGCTCCTGTAGTTCTGTGAACTCAGTCTCCATGTTTGCTCATCTTTGTACAACATGTGACTACAACAGCATTGCTGGATGACGGCCTTTGAGGCTTACATACTCAAATCCCTGCTTCGTGTTCGCCTTCATTCTGTTACACCGCTATACTAATGAGTTCACCTCAGTTTTAGAATAGAAGAGTCAGTGAAAACAGTTTCTGCCTGGGCTTAACAAACAAGGGTGTTTACTTAGTTCCAAGGAGAAAATAATATGCAGCTGAGCTCAGAAGTATCTGCAGTTTCATTTCGCAGGCATATCGTATCTAATCCCTTGTCAATGGGCAGTCAGTAGGCGATGAGAAGTGCTGGTAAATAACTCCATCCCTGGTATAAATACAGGCTGTGTCTGTGCTGGCTGTGGATCCTGACCAGTGCTTTGCCCACCATATTCGTGTGGAATGCTATCCTGTATTGTGTTCCCTCCAAGAGGGTGGTATTCTTCAGCCATCACCATCCAGGACTACTCTAATCTGTTATCCCACTCTGGTCTTCATTACTATACTAGAATAAAAACCATGATTGTAAAATACTGAATCAAAACCACTGCCTTTCCCAGCCTCAGCCACACTTTCCCTTCTCTGCTTCCCGAAGCTAGAGCCTCAGCTTTGAAGTACTGTATTGTGTTACTTATCATGTCCAACCATCTGCTGATTGATGTAGAATAACCCACAGCATAATGTTCTACATATTTAAGTGTGCCATGTGCGAGGTCATGTTTTCTTAAGGACCAATGTAAATATTGCTGTGATACACACAGGATCTTGTGGAAAGCACCAAATGCACTTTCGGTTTACAGCAGCAGTAAGCTTTCATTAACAGCAGGGCACCTTCTTCATCCTTCTGTGCTTTTGCACTTTGTTCTTATTGGTGGTGTGACCATAATGCAGGACAGTTGCAGTTTACCCAGCTGGTAACTCAGAACCACACAGCCACTCACTCTCCCCCTTCTCCCCTGCTCCGGGCAGAATGGCTAGGAGAATAGAAAGAATGTAAATGCCAGAGGCTGAGATAAGAGCAGTCATAGAATCATAGAATCATAGAATAGTTAGAGTTGGAAAGGACCTTAAGATCATCTATTTCCAACCCCCGTGCCATAAGCAGGGACACCTCACACTAAACCATGCCACCCAAGGCTTTGTCCAACCTGGCCTTGAGCACTGCCAGGGATGGAGCACTCACAGGTTCCCTGGGCAACTCATTCCAGTGCCTCACCACCATAACAGTAAAGAATTTCTTCTTTATATCCAATCTAAACCTCCCCTGTTTTAAGTTTTAACCCATTACCCTTTGTCCTATCACTACAGTCCCTAATGAGGAGCCCCTCCCCAGCATCCCTGTAGGTCCCCTTCAGATAACTAGAAGGCTACTATGAGGTCTCCACGCAGCCTTCTATTCTCCAGGCTAAATGGTCCCAGATTTCTCAGCCTGTCTTCGTGTGGGAGATGCTCCAGTCACCTGATCATCCTCGTGTTCCTCCTCTGGACTTGTTCCAACAGTTCCATGTCCTTTTTGTGTTGAAGACACCAGAACTGCACACAATACTCCAGGTGAGGTCTCACGAGAGCAGAACAGAGGGGCAGGATCACCTCCTTCGACCTGCTGGTCATGTTCCTTTTGATGCAGCCCAGGATATGGCTAGCTTTCTGGGCTGCAAGCGCACACTGAAGCCAGCTCATGTTCATTTTCTCATTGACCAACAGCCCAAGTCCTTCTCCGCAGGGCTGCTCTGAATCTCTTCTCTGCCCAACCTGTAGCTGTGCCTGTTGTTGGACACAACAGTCTTTACAAACTCACTGTTTTCTTTTAATTTCCATTGTAACAAAACGCAACTGTCCCTCCATGGAAGAGCTGTGAGATTTACTTCCCCCACCCTCCCTTTTTATTCTGCCACATCTCCTTTGAGCATCCAGCTTATAGATTTTCTCCACTGCCAGGCTATTTGGTTTCCATCTGTTCAATAATTCAAATATATGCATCAAATACACACATGGCACATTTCCAGGTAGTAGCATCCCCTTTCCTTTCAGCTTTTTCATAGCCAGGTAATCTGCATATAGGGTGCACAAAGATAAGACGTTCCCCCACAGTTCTGATTTATGCATCAGCTCTCCCCACTTCCTCTTTGACAGCCTTCATGCATTGCGTGCAAGCAGCTACTTCATTGCCTTCACAGCGTCTGGGGGGCTCAGCAAAGCCCGATGGCATTCAGGGCTTGGCCTCTCTGGCAGCATGGGATTAAGGCAGGCATGTGCATCTAATACAGCAGCAGCAAGGCTCTCCAGGTCCACATACAGTGCTGGTACAGAGATCAAAGGTATGGTTGCCATGCTTACATGCTGTCATGGAAAAGGGCTCTCCCTAGGCTCTTCCTCTCCTTTCTGCCTCCCCCACCATGATTTTTGACAGATTAGTATTTTGCCAGTTGTGTTTTCACTACTGAAGAAGCAGCAAGACAATGGAGTAGCACTTCCTGCACCAAAACCCACCTAGGATTCAGACCTGGGCTGACCATGTGCCCAGGAGGCTGTAACAGGAGGACAGGGCAGACAGCTAAGCCCCTGGAGATGGGGGACTCCCATCCAAAGCTGAAGCCATGAGCTGTTCTAATTGCCTTTGATTTTCTCTGCTACTCCTAAAACCAAGGCAGCTGTTTCACCATAGGGGTGCCAAGAGCAAAGGTTTGAAGAGACACTGAGAGGTGTTTGGAAGGATATATCATTTAGTGACCCCAAAAGAAAAATTTAAGAAAAACCACCAATAAGTTAATAAAGCTCCAACAAAGGAAGAACAATAACAGAGATGTTAGAGGAAATGAGGCTTTTCTGGTGAATGGGTGAGGGATTGTAGGCAGGACATGAAAGAAAGATTAAGAAAACAGGAACTGTGCAAGAGGAGGAGAAAAAATACATTAAATTTGCAATGAAAAACATGGGATAAATGGAAAAAACTGACCTGGATTAAACTAATTATTTGTCTAGCTCAGTATCCTGGTTTTCTTCAATGTCAACACCAGATGCTACAGGAAAGTGGTACAAGAGATACCTACATGGCTGCAGAAGAAGCTTCACTCAGTCAGTGAGTTCAGCATTCAGTGTAAGCTATGTAATTGCTTTATAACTGTGTAATATGAAAAATATAACTGCGATGGCATTCTTATTGATGTAAATATCTATTTCTTGCAAAGATTCAATGCAATACCTTTTGATAATACCTTGGGGCAATATTTTCCAGAGGGAAATTACACCTTCTATCTCCTTTTCAGTAGAAATGTCTTGCCTTTTAATTTAATTGGCTTTCCTTTGCTTCTGCATTATAACGAAGGCACAGCAGAGGCATACCCAAACTACTTTATGCCACTTAGTATACATATATCTAATATGTACATATATCAAATTAATTTCATATTTATCCTCATTTTAAACAACACAATACAAGTTTGTATGTGTATCACAAAGCCATTATTCTTCAGTAATCAGACTTGTGAACAAGGAAACTTGTAAAACATGTTTTAGACAAATGACTTGCCTAAGCTTTTTCTGAGGAACTGTTGACTGTATTTGTAGCAAATTCATTAGGACACGGGCCCAACCATACTTCGCTTCAGCAAATTTGCAGCATCTCTTGGAAGTCTTTGGTGAGCCATGATTCAAACAACACCCAAAGACAGGTCTGGAAAAGATTTTATGAAGCTGCTACTGCTAGTAAAGGATTTACAGCCCAAATGCCAACATGTTCAACAAGTTTTCCCCCTTATACTAAATGTATAAGGTGTTTGCACTTCTTTCTCCCCCCTTGCCAAAGAAAAACACAAATTTTGCCCTCAGGAATATCATCATTAAAGAAAGAAACAGTGCAGTCAAAGGTTTAGCATGACACAGATCATTCAACAGTTGTGCAATTACTCTGAAAAGCTACTTATTTTTGAACACAGAGCTCTCACTCCACACAGGCCCAAGGCATCAATCAGATCTGTATCTACAGTATCGCAGTCTGATCTAGGGCTTTTGCTCATTAAGGAAGCTTTTGTGAGATTTACCTCTAGGTTCAAGTTGCTTCTAAAGCATTCTGGATCTGGGTTAGCTTTAAAAAGTATTACCAAATCATAATTTCCAAGAATGGATTAAAAGTTGTTTTGGCTACCTCTCATCCCCTAAATCCACCTGATTTTGTTTTTTCTTTAAGGTTTACAAGAAGCTTTTCCTTCAGAATACCTATAGAATTCCCACAGACTAATGGAACAGTAAGTGACTACAGAGGCAAAACCAAAAGCAATAATACCAAAAGTGCTCTCAGGTAAACCAAGCGAATGAAATAGAGCATATTCCAAACATGAACATTCTTGAGAATTATTATTTAGGGCCATATACAACTCCCACAGACCCTGAGTGCATTCTGATAGCAGGGTATGACCATCTAGATGGAAAAGTTGATTCCCATTGGTTTTTCTGAGCAGATTTCTATAAAAATGCTGTTCAGTCCTACCTTTGAGAGCAGTGAGAAATCAAATTTTTCTCTGTTATACAGCTGCCTAGAAAAACATATTGAAATGCAGGGGAGTGTTTTCTACCCTTTAAATCACTGCGATTGTGGGCCACAGTGCTTATAACACTATCGTTCTGGTTGACAAGGGCACAGCATTAGCTACAGGCTCCTCACCACTCCTTGCCTTGCTGACACTACAGAAGTCAAGCCATTATTTTTCTGGTCTTTTTACAGTCTCTTAAATACCAACGTTCTTTTTTTTTACTTTAATTTTCTTAAACTTTCCATGAACCTGAGCTCCTCCTGACCCAGAAGCCCCAGTAATTCTGCTGACCCTTTGCTAAGCGTGCTTCTCGAAACATCCACAGCTATAGCTGTGGGACAGCTGCTCACATGTTAGCAGCCTGGGTGGGAGCAATTGATTGCAGGACCTTTTAAGGTAATGCAATTTCAACACACACTGAAAGACATAGTGGTGAGGTGAAAATGACTCACAGGCCCAATTCCTTTCTGCAGTCCAACTCTATAAACTGCCATAATTCACTTCAAAGGAAAGATGAATGGGTTACTCTACATTTATATGAAAGAACAGAGTTATGTCTTAAACATTTTGTATGCAACAAAAATAATTTTCCACAACTCTTGTTCCGGAATAGAATTAGATTTTAATTTGGTTTGCAAGCATTTGAGATAAAAAAGATAACAAGTGGAGATGGGAAATAGTCAGAATGCAATAGAGTTTACAGACCTGTAGGAAGGAAGCTGACTTCTCAGCAGCCCCATCATGGTATTTCCAAAGGAATGTTGCAAATTCTCATGGCCAGTCCTGCAAGAAATGAACAGAATAATTAAAACTAAAGAGTTTTCAACAGACAAGCAAATAAGATCAGCTGTCTCCTTGGATACACAACGCTAAAAGTCAGCATAGAACTGGTCTAGAGGATGTTAAATGTTTTAAACTACGGAAGCGACAAGATCATAACAATTACTTAAATATAACAAAGTCCAAGTTACATAAAATACAAAATGGTAAGTTGTTTTTAAAGACATGTTATTGAAAACAGTCATGATAAAAATGTAATGAATATGTGGGACTGGTTTGAAAAGAAAAAAAGAAAGAGAGAATACTGCACCAATTTATATTCCCTTTGAACTGTCTGTAATACAGACCTTAAAGTGCATTTTCAAACATATAGCATATCAAAGAAGCAGACATTTATTTCTAGCCCTGGCACTTCTAGGTTTTTGGTAAATGAAAGCAGAAACAGTCTAGTGGATATGTGCTGTGTGACAAAGCATGTACTGATGAGTTCTGCCCAACACTGGTAAACAATTGTTTTTTCCTTTAACTGAGGGAAGGAATTTCAGCAGTAAACAAATGCCTCACGTCTTGCATGAATTCTTCAACAGAGTCAAAGCAAACCTGTCTTTTCACACCTTCTGCATGTGCTGATCTAAGTCAAAATACAAGTTATATTCCCCAAGATCTATCAGTTGCTATTTTTTCGACTATGACAACCATGATACACAAGGGATGATGATACACAAGAAAATAAAGCTTTCTGCTATAATCCCCTTGGAATCCACACCCATTGTTGTAAGGATAATTATCTGGCTATCCCTGAGGCCAATTTTTGCAGTTTTCATATCAAAATCACCTCTTGCATAAGACATGAAATTTAAAATCATCCCCTTCACAGATACTATTGAGTCACTCCATTACCTCTGGGACACATATAAATTATGCATTCTTCGGTTCTCTTTAAAATTTTAGAAGCACAAGGGGGCAGAGAAGCATCTAAATGGTACTAAAAATATAAGGCATCCAAGAAAGAAACAATAACTTGTACGGTATTAACTGCTACAGTGCTCCAAAGGCTCCCTGCCTGGTCAAGAAAAGCACATAAAGCACTGAAATATAACAGTAGGCTTGCATGCTAATGGCTGCTAGTGACAAGGACTCGTTGAATGTCACTGCTTCACATACTGTGTACTGTTCATTTTTCTTATCTATGTGACCTCTGGTTTGAAATGACTGATGAAACTCCCCTGAATTAGCATCTCCGCTTCTGGGCATTTGCCACCAAGAAGGCATTCAGTAACATCTCTACTAAAATACAAAAATAAAGCAAGGGAAAGAAAAATCATAATCTTAATAAAAAAATAGTCACTATGTCTGTTACAGGATAGTCAGTCTTACTGCAAAAGGACTGCTTCTCTGAAGCTTCCTAGTTAGGCTAGTTTTTGCCTTGATGCCCTTTAAGAGTATTGGCTTGTCACAATATGTGCGTGCATATTTCAGACTTGGCTACCATTTTTGGAATTGGTGTGTACAAAAAGGAATAGGTATTACTACAAGAAAAGAAAGAAAAAAGGGAAATGCCTCTGTTCTGATGCCCTGCTGCTATGATGCCCTATTTCACACTAGCATCTGTTCTCTTCTGATCAACCACTCCAGATGTAAGCTGGCAAAGCAGCACTGCAAGTACGTTACCCAGACGTCCACTGAGTGCTGCAGATGCTTTCTTCCACGCGTCACATTTAATGTGTGCCTGATTAATTTTTTCTTTATTATTTCAACTACTTGGCCCACAGAATTTCCTATGAAGTTCACAGAATCTGGGATCCAATCTGCAGCCATAAGGAGCAGCTCCCTTTGTGTGAGCAGATTCATTAATGTCTGGAATAACCAGCCAAAAGTGCCCTGGTCTAAATTGCCAAAAGAAATACAAACTCCAGTAATATATTATGGCTTAATATTATTTGCCTGAGGATTTAACACAACAGTCATTTCAATTTCAAAATTACAGATGTTTGCAATATTCAGATGTATCAGTCTGACCAAAAATATTCTGTCCGTTCTCTGCCTCAAGCCCTTGACCTGAATGAGGTTAGTGACAGGGATATGAATGACTTAAGCGGAAAATGAAACACAAAAGTAGTTTTATCGTGAAGTACAATATTTCTTCTGTCACAACCATTATTTTTTTCCTCTCAAAATTACAGGGTGGACTGCAAATCTTCAAGGCTAGCAGCCACTACGACAGGCTAAGTGTCATTTAAAAGAATAATAATTTATGAGACGCTTGGTAGAATAGCAAAGGTCACAGAGAAGATTCCCCAGGGAGGCAAGGATGACAAAGGTTACAGAGATGACTAAAGACTTGCCTACAGGAAGGAATTTTCTTAGAAGGATGATGTTTTGTTGGTACAGCTAACACACAACCACCTCATCTGAATGAAAAGTTCACCTTTAAGCTAGGTATAAGGCATTGCTTACAAAATATGGTTCTGAAATTCATGGTTTAGCACCCACTGAGGTGCTGCCAGATGGAGGACGCTGTGGGTCTGTCTCACAGGATACAAGGGTGATGGATTTGATCCCACCTGGGGGATCAAATTTGAAAAATCTCTGGATTCTTTGCAAGCCCATCTCCAAATAGATGCCACTTTCAGGGCAGCTAATACCATCTGAGACCTCTAACAGAACATCACAGAGTACTGCTTTTTCTCTCAGAAGCAAGTTGGTATATGAGGAGCCTAAGACACGTGGTTGACACATTGCTCCCAGGCAGCTGTAAATTTGCACACCAGCCATCATGACACACAGCAGTCTGGGATGCTTTTTCTTGCCACAACCACAGCATTCCCCCTGCTTCAGCTACTGCAAGTGCAAAAAAAACCCAAAGATAAGGATGAAGACAAGCAGGAACAACTCTTCTTGGCACAGCTCCACTCTCCGCAGCGTCATCTCTGGGCTCATAAAATACACATTAACTGCTGGGAGAAGCTAGTACTGCAAACCTGGGGGTAACCAGCGGTGTCTGCAGAACATCAGAGAGATAACGAACAGCTTAACCTGAAACCAGCACACAATACGAGACAACTCTGATCTCCCTAGAAATGTGCAGACATAATAATTTTGAAAACTGACAGTTCCCAACTGCTCCCAGTCAGTTGTGCGAGGTTCCTGCAGCCAGATCAATGGCTTGCTCTTGTGGAGGAGGCCTGGATGGCCCTGAAGGATACAGATGTAGCATGTACCAGTCAATAAGAGGCTACTGATCACTTTGAGTATAAAGGATTATGTTTAATCACAATAGGACAACTGCTAGAGCCCATCTTCCTGGTACTTGACCTGTATGCCAGACCTCCAATTTCATAAAGATGTACCTGACAGACCGGCAACTGTTCATGTAGATTTACCCAAGGCAGTATTTGGTCAGTCACCTATTTTCTATACTAAAACACAGCAGTTTGCGGAAGTGGACTAATGCCATGGACATTCATAGTATCTGCATTCCCTTGCTCCAGCAGTCCCTGGTCCACCACCACAGCCAATGAAGCCTTTGGCTGGCTATTCAGATCACAGAACATTTCTACAGTCCCATAACTGCATGCCAACGACAGCTGAGTGTGCCTTTGGGAAAGGAAGAGCATAAGGCAAGCGGAAGGCGAGATGCAGCTGAGCAAGCCTCTGATAGTAACAGCATCTTTTATCCTGCATATCACCTGCAGGAAGAAAGGAATGGCAAAAGAACATGACAAATAATGCAAGCAATGCTCACTCCCGAGTGACAAATCCACCAGGCACACTGCCAGGTGGATTTTTGCCGGGGAGCCCTCCTGAACCTGGTCAAGAAAGGGAAACGTCATTTCAAACACGTGCTTTTAATGTTTAGAGCTGCTTACTCCAGCACAGCAGCTCCTCCACAGTGCCCAGCCTTGGTGGGCTCTACGTGTGGAGCTTTATACTCTCCTGTGTCAATTTTGTGTGCTCTGTCTTCCTTTATTAATTTTAAACAGACTGGGGGGGAATGTAAATTCACTGCTGGGATGCGTCAGTGTTTGCTCAACATGCTCTATATACCTGTATTAATTTTGTATTGGATGGTGGATGTGATTTCACTCTGGGGAGAAACTGGGGATAGTGAAAGGTTTTTCCCATAGCAGGGCAGAAGTGGGAAGGGGAGGTGATTTCTGTGCGAGTTTGTTTTGAGTGATTTGTGTGCTTTCATGCGTTTCTAAAGCTGAGGAAGTTGTGCTTTCATGAACAGGCAGTTTCAGTGCCATAACCTACTGATCTGAAGAGGCTGATTAACTTAATGTAGCTTTTGTTATGCAAGTCTTACAGCTTACAGCACATTTTAAAAGCAGCAGACGATGCCTTTTTATAGTGCAAGAACAATACGTAAAGGGGGAAATTAAAAGCTCTCAAAATTAAGGCTTTCATTCCCAGTAATTCTGTGTCACATAATTAAGCCATGTCAGCATTCACAAACAGTGGTGTCCTGATGGAGCTGGACCTTTCATGTGTGATAGCCGAAAGGCAAGGAAAATACAGATGCTGTTTATTGTTCAGTTTTTCATTGCAAAAAATATGTATTTTTCACCCACAATTCTACAATGCCAGGTAAAGAGCCTGTTTCCATTTCTGCAATCATAGGCCTCTTTTCCTCTACTTCTCCTACTGACTTTCAGAGCACAGAATCTGGGAGTTAGTAGCTCCTCTCCAGCTCCTCCAGCACCTGGATGATGGAAGCCAGCCTTATGTTTACTGCAGAGGGCAATTTGGATTGGTATTCCTCTGTTTGTATATTTGTATGTTTGACTGCTCTGTGACTCTTCTACCCAGGGACTAGTTGCGGGAAGGGGGCCACAGGGTGAAGATATCAATGAACAGCAATTTAGGGACAGTTTACTACATGAGGAAAGGAGGTTAAGGTGAATATTCACATGGGCAGTCTAATGCTTTCTTTACTCTTCCCCAGGCAGCTGTGACATGAAGGACATCTGAACAGACAGCAAAAGACCTGTTCTACTGATCAGAAGATGCCACAGCAAGATTTATACCCAGAAATAAGGACTTCTAGGATTTATGCTGCTGAACAGTGCCTTACTGAGATTACTGCTCATAACAAATGCAAAATGGTGAAATGAATTAATTATTTGCTTGTGCAAAACCTGTTACAGACTTGAAAACTGAATTATGGACTAGCTGGCTCACACCACACTCTTCTATGGTACAAGTCATTCTTTACCTAACCTGGTGCAGCTGGCACGTGAACTCCTTGCATGACTGATGGCAGGGGCAGCAAGTTTCTTCACTAAGAAGCACAATTCCCATTTTGAGCATCAGAAAGAGTGGAACTGCTTCAACTGAAAAATGAGCATGGGAAACCAGAAAGTAGGGGGGCAAGGGACTGCAGCTGGCTGTCATGGGCTCTGTAGGTCAGCACTTTTATACTTGCTGAATACAGCTGGAATTTGAACAAGCAGGAGGGAAAGAGGAAGGGCAGGATTTGGAAACTGGCTCGTATCCATCTAAGATGGTAACATGCAACTCAGGGAAAAAGCAATAAATACCAGGTACATGTCACAGCATACAGTGCTAACAGCCTTTACTAAAGGCTAATGCAGTGATACTCACCAGCCTCCTTGCTGTGCTGCCAGAAGCCTGGGTATTCCCCAAGACTGAAGGCAGGCAGGCAGATGGGCACGGAGCAAAGGAAGTTCAGGAACCTTGCCTAGGTGTGAGTGCCTTGCTCAAGACCCTGTTTACTGCCCCACGTAGGAGAGTGAGCCAGTGCTCCATCTCATTTGTTTATTACCTGTGTCCTGGACAAACCACAGGTCAACAGTAGTATCCTGTGCCCAATTCCTCTCCAAGTCCTCCAAAAAAGGAAGAGGAACTGGCTATAGTTCTGGTTCTTGTCCTTCACCTTCCTGAAAGCTATCTTGCTCTCCTTCCTTTCAGTGCCAAAGATTATGAAAATCTGGAGGGGAGTTTTATTTAGCCATTGCATCTCTTCACGCTGGAGAAGTTTCAGGAGGGCCTCATCATGGTATTCCAATACTTAAAGGATGGTTAAAAGAGGATGGAGGTTCTTGCTTCATGAGGAGCCACATGGGAAAGACAAAGGGCAACAGGTACAAATTGCACCAGCAGAAGTTTCATACTGATATAAGAAATGATTTTTTTACAGTGAGAACAATCAGCCACTGGAACAACCTCCCAAGAGAGGTGGTAAAAGTCTCCATCACTGAAGGTTTTCAAGATGCAATTGGACAAGGTGCTAGGTAGAAATGCCATCCAGAGGGACCTTGACACGCTTGTGAGGTGGGCTGATGCCAACCTTATGAAGTTTAAAAATGTCAAGTGCAAGGTCCTACACCTGGGTCAGAGCAATCCCAGGCACAGCTACAGGTTGGGCAGAGAAGAGATTCAGAG
>JBCJKH010054815.1:1398-15838 GCA_039877255.1 Loriculus beryllinus | reverse complement strand
CCGATCTCCCAGCAGGCACAAATAATCTTTACCAGGCTGCAAGGCACTGTTATAACATGGATTGTTTCACTCCTCAAAAGCCCCAAGCCTTGATTAACAACTGTATGCTACTATTCCCTCACCACTCACTTTGGCAATACAACATCCTCCCCACAAAAACAAGTAAAGCAAAAAATCTATATGGAAGACCTAAAAATTCATCAAATGCAGAATCTGACCTGACTCTAGGCATATCCCCCAGTGTAGGTCTCTCCCCTACAATTCCTCTGTTTGCTTTTGTTGGTGTAACAAGATTTTGCACATTTGTTTGAATAGAAAAGAGATGTCACACGTCATCATCCTAAATCACAGCCACTGCTGGTACTGTTGGGTCAGACACAGCAGCAGCCACTCCTAACACAAGCCACTCTCCTCGTGCAATGCCAATGCTATAATGCCCTGGTTAAAGGAGCATCGGGAAATAGCTGAGATTTTGTAACCTCCTTCAGTGCCTAGGAGTATTTTTGGGTCAGAGGAAGGGAGAGGCGGGGGAAAAGCCCATTAGAAGTACAAGCAGATTAAGGAAAAACACTCCACTGCCAATTTACTTTTAAAAAGGGTTGTGTGTTATTCTAAGGTTTGTCTGTATAATTGTACAACCGTTGAAAATTACATAAATTGTAATGATCTAATACTATTAACAGCCATTCAGAGAAAAACTACCTCCCCTTCAGAAACCATCAAGGGCAGGAAGAAAATGTCCCAGGAAATATGCCAATCTGAACTCTGGCCTCTAGCCTGGCAGAAAGAGAAAATAAAGATAAAAGAACAAACTGGACTAAGATGTGGTGTTTGCATGTGTCTGACTTGCAAGGGGACGGGTGGCTTTGTCCTTGGCCGTGTTATCCCAGAGGCAGTGCCTGCTTATCCTGGTGAAGCTGCCATCACTTCACTCGTTGCTCTCACCCCTGCACTTTGTCACTTCCTCCTGACCTATGTGTCATGGAAGTCTTTCAGCAGGGTCCGCCGTCTCTGCTCTGCTATATGCATCTGATTCTCTAAGTCCTGGTAAAACAGAAGGTAGAAACTGTCAGCACGAGTTCCCCAGAGAAGAGCTCATTTCTTTAGGGAGAGACTAAGCCCTAGCCTGAGAAGCACCACCCTTCATGCACCACATGCGCTCCGGACCACAAGATTGCAGATCCTTTTCCTTTTGACAAGGGCTCCCTCTGCAGTTACCTGGCTCTTACTCTGTTTAGAAAGCTACACACTTAAGGAATGTGCTCTTCACCAGAGGGCTACATGCAGCTTCCTCCAGAGCTCTGTTGGTCCTGTTTCAGCCTGCAGGAGATTTGCTGCAGCCCTCTCCCTTTAGGCAGTGAGCACTTCACTTCTACATCTGCTGGCTAAAGGTGTGTTTCTGGATGCGGTTTCTCAGAATCCTCACTTAAATGCCTTAGCAGTGTGAAGACCAAACAAAATCTGGCCAATAGGCTCAAGCAGGCAGAACACTCACCCCTCTGTCATAGCTGTCTGCTCGCTCCACCTTCCATGAGAGATTTTCAATTTCAGCTTCCAGCTGAGCCTGCTGGTATTCAAACTGCAGAAGGAAAAATCAGAGACAGCAACAAGAAACTAGTTTAGTGGAGCAGTTTCATACCACACACTACACCTGGGAGCAGACAAATGTGTTCTGCTGACAGCTGTGCAGGCAGAACAGCTTTGTGCCTCCTCCTTACCCACCTTCAGCTGGACAGCATCACTCCTTCCACCAGTTTCTTGTGGTGGAAATTAATCCAGTCAGCCAAAAACCACCACAAGTGACAAATAACTCCTCACTCAGCTCATTTTGCCACAAACAGGTGACAAAATGCTCTTGTGAGCAGCTCTGCAGGTAGAGCAGAGGGATACTAGGCAGAAGTTCTCCCCTGTGAGGGTGCTGAGGCGCTGGCACAGGGTGCCCAGAGAAACTGTGGCTGCCCCATCCCTGGCAATGTTCAAGGACAGGTTGGATGGGGCTCGGAGCAACCTGCTCTAGTGGAAGGTGTCTGTGTGCGTGGTTGGAACTGGATGAGCTTTAAGGTCCCTTCCAACACAAAACATCCTGTGTTTCTGTGTGACTGTTAACCACTGCTGAGAGCAGTAACTTGTTGCACTGGCACAGTCAGATCTAGCAGAGAACATCTGTCCACAGCCTCAGAGAACAGACATGATGTTGTAGGGAGAGATTGGGTAACAGGTTTTACTGGACAACTGAGTCAAAGAAACCACCTCTTCAGTGATTCCAGGGTTATTTTTGGACTTGTCCAGCCTGTGCTATTCACCAAGCCAGCAAGGAACTTACAGCAGCAATAAAAAGCAAAGCTACACCCTGATCCAAGGCTGGAAAAGCTGTTCTCCAGCAGCTCTTCATATGAAATGCGGCCCACAGCACTGTGGTAAATCCTACCAAGGAACAAATGCACACTTCCAGCCTCAAAACATTCTGGATAAATTGCTCGTTAGTGGAAGTGCAGTGAAGTGCCCTGGGACAATAAGGTAATGTATTAGAGGACTGAGCTCCTGGTAACTCAAAGTGAAGAGGAAAGGCGCAAATCCACCTATTATTTGTCCTGTCCTTACCTCAAACTCAGCACTTCTATGTAAGACACTGCCAAGCTCTGGAATTCAGCCCAGCATGCTGCCAGCTACAGCACAAAAAGTTATCAGCACAGAAAGAGCAAAACTTCTTACCAGTTTCTTTCTGGGACCAGACTCCATGTAGTAGGCATACGGGTATGTGTACTGCAGGGTGTAACGACACTGTTGGTGAGCAGGAGGAAAGAGAGAGAAAAGAAGGACAAGAGTCTCAGACTTGGAAGCCAGCACTGTCACATTTGTGTGACCACTACAGGCTAAGAAGCCACCTTCTGACATGGACAACTGGGCACTTCATGGCGGAATTTCCTATATTTTCCTTAGAAGAACTTGTGCAGTTAAAGTATAACTTCACAGAGGTGACTTCCAAATGATTTTTGGCTAGTTTGTGTCCTAGACCAGAGGTACTGCCCCACATAACCACAAGCTCTAAATTCCCTTCTTCAGTGTTGTGAATTTAGCACTCTGGTATGTATTCTCTGTGCCAAACGAGACACACTACATACCTTTGCAAGTAGTTTTGCAGCATTTTGTAGGTATTGCCAGTCTATCCATGTTCCCAAGTTGTTCATAACTCTTTCTTGAATTTTCTCCTGGATTCGTTGGTACGTCTGTGCCTCCAGCTGTAGGCTTTTGTTGTGATTCTCCCACTGCAAGGGGTGAGGGAAGGAAGACAGGGAAAGACAAAAACAGCATGAGACCAGAGTACTGCTGCTGTGAAAGCACAAGCTCTAGCAAGCAGAAATTGAACTGGGGCAGAAGTCCAGCAAGGCAAGACATGCTGTGGGAAAGAACAGCCAGGCAGCATCTCCAGCAGCAAGTGGTGGAGGCTGTGTACAACAGACTGACAGCAGCAAAGAGCAGGGAGCAAACCCAGCTCCTCAGAGTGGGAATGCCCTCTGGTCACACAACGACCTTGTGTCTAACAAGATGAATCGTAATGGTGATTCCCCTACTTATAGGATTTCTATAGAAAGGTCAAGAGTCTAACATTTAACACAGGCTTAGTGAACTCCAACATCCGTGTGCACATTGTAAACATGGCCATTTCCTAAAACCTATTGGTCTGGAGAGCCAGGAATGAACACGTTTTACCACAGGATTTGGCTCATGGTGTGAAGAATAAACTCATTTTAAGGAGGAAACTGAAATACAGCAGCATTTTATCTCTACCACATTCTCTTCTAGAGATGCTGCTCTAGAATTGCACTGTATGGCCAGGTGCATCGAGCCTGCTGTGTGGACAGAGATGCTCTGACTGCAGCTTTTAACCATGTGATTAATGTGAGAGAAACTTTGCTACAGCCACTGGAGCTTTGACCATGGCAGAGCTGGTTTAGTCTTTGTCTCTGTAAAGACAAACTGCAACAAAATGAAGTTCCCTGGATCCTGGAAGGAAATAATTGGAGCAATAACTATTTACTGCAGCAGCGCTTAGCCTGCAGGAAAATGGTACAGTGGCACACACGTAATACTTATTTTCTCTAGCACGAGGAAATACAGGCCCAAATGGGATTTGCTTTGGGTACAACATTACTGGTTTGGATGGGACTCACAGGGCAGGATTTTGAGTGACAAAACAAACAGGGCCTGAATATTCTGCACAGATTCTCTTTGAGCAGTTTTTTGCAAGGAGATTGCTGGCAATGACCTTTGCACCAGGCAGGGAGCATTAAAAGGCTACAGCAGCTCTGGCCAAGGAGATGTCTCCTACCCTCTCAAAATAGAACAAGTACTTCTTAAGGGCCTCCCTGGCCTGTGCTTGCTGACTCTGGTTTACAATATCAGGATTCTCTTTGTACCGACTGCATTCGTAGTACTCGCTGCCGTGAGTCTTCCAGTCTCCCAGACACATCCAGCAGAAGTCTGCAGAAAACAGTGAAAACCCCACTGTGATACACAGGAAAAAACACCTCCAAGAAAGAAAAGCTTCAGGAGACACAGCCCATCTGTTCTCAGATATTTCTGCTAAGCCAAGAGACATATACATTTTGTACCATCTTGCATAACGGAACACAACAGTGAACCACAAATACCAGCCTGTCTCAAAGATTTTCATTGTACAGCCTCCTGAGCAACTATGGAAAGTAAATCCTGAAGTGCTGCATCCTGTACACCAGGACCAATGAGCAGAACTGTACCTGCACTCTGCACAGACTGTCTGTCAGTCTAGATTAAAGAAGAGGCAGGCTGCAATCTTATTTGTGAGTTGCATTCTCCCCACCACAGGCATACTGCCCCATGTGCACCTCTGGCTGAATAAAACATGATTAAATCCAAAAGTGAACTAACTCATGCAGAAGAAACTCTGCCCTCAGTTCTCTCAAGAGGGGAACTACCCAAGTAACTTCAGAGATCAGTGGTTTATGACACTTCAAGTTAAGAACTGTTGAACTGGGAAGAAAGTAAAGGAAAGAGAGCAATAGCAACATGTGTCTGACGGTTTCCTGCTGTAAGACTGAGGCTGTGAGTGTTTTACTTGGAAGGAAAAAGAAGGAGATTAAGTTGCTACAATAGGAATCACTTCTGTGTTACTCATAACTGTATGTCCAGAGATCACCAGCCTTCCCAACTACTAGTCCCTATGGTGCCTTGGCATTTGCCTGCTCACCCTTGTCACAGCGCTTCATCAAAGCACATCCAGTGCTGCTGAGCACCCCAAAGCAAAGGAAATGAGAGAGGACAGTAATCTTTAATCATCTTCCAAAGAAGGTATTACAAGATTTCCTAGTGGCACACTTCACTGAGAGGGCTGAATACAAACTGTCTCGCTCCAAGACAACAGGAATTAACTCTGCCATGAAAACATAAGTGCAAGAACAGGCTGTTGTTTCGTAGGACCACACAATTGGTCAATGATGCTCAGGCTGCTAATTGCACAGGGGTGGACTGAGAAGTCCAGCAGCTGACATTACACAGAACAATTCACAGCTCCTGCAGTTTCAACTGGGTTGAAACTCATTACTTCCATCACTAAGCAGAAGGGCTTAAGTTGATCTGAGTAAATGGTTCAGTTCCGCCAGTATTTTCAGTGGATGACAACTGCATGAAAAGCATTTAGTATGCTCCTCTGAGATGGATTCCACTGGTAACACTACAGCAGAGATGGAGACTTCTCGATAGAATGGACATGTCAGGGAGAAGGAGCCAAACCAGCACTGAATCAGAACACAGCTGAGACCACAGCCAGTGGGAAAAATATACAAAATAAAGGCATCACACTCCAGTCTGTAACTAAAATCCTGTTCACCTCTGATTTGGGGGGAAAATATTTCAGTCAATGTTCACAATTTGTCCCATATCACAAAAAAAAAAAAAAAAAAAGAGAAAAGAACATCACCACTAACCAGCTCTGCAGAGAAAACTTCTTCCAAATACAACTTACCATGCTTGCACTTGGAGCATTGCTGAAAAGAGAAGAGACAGGAGGCATTGGTTAGTGGAAAGTGTGTGGGGATAAATATGTGCTTAGAAGAAGGAAGGTCTGATGTGTTCAGGGAATTGCTCACCATGTGATTGCAGCCTCCATTCTTTTCAATACAGATATTGCACTTGGGACACTGCGGAAACAGAGGCATTTGTTAGATACAACTCTGCCTCTAACAGCTTTCTGCAGAATGACAACACTTATGTGATTACTCCCCTCCTGCTTTTCTTTTGATATATATACATAGGCATATATGAGAAAATTAACACACATACATCCTGCCTCCCACCCATTCCTGACAGCTCCATGTAAAAAGGAGCTAACACAACTGAAGCTTGTGGCCCATTAGCACTGTCATAGAATCATAGAACAGTTTGGGTTGGAAAGGACCTTAAGGTCATCCAGTTCCAACCCCCTGCCATAGGCAGGGACACCTCACACTAAACCATGCCACACAAGGCTTCGTCCAGCCTGGCCTTGAGCACTGCCAGGAATGGAGCATTCACAACCTCCCTGTCATGTTTGTCGTTAGCTATGGTAGAACAAGTGCCAGCTAAGAACTGTTTTGAAGTCAAGCCACAAAATCCCCAAAAGACATGAGAAGTTCCAAGCTGCAGACAGCTAATGTAGACGATATAGGTAGTGTACCTATAACTTTAAAAAACAATTCTACAGGTAGAGTGCAGAGTATGTAACATTACTTCTTTTTCTTTGGTCTAAATCTACTAGAAGCACTCCAGTTTCTCATTCACAGACTTCATCTACTCCATTTTGCTGTCCTTGCCAAATCAAGACTTTCTCTCACTCACCTTCTAGTTCACAGTACTCCAGAATTCAGGTTTAAACATCACATCATTTGGCACTGACTCTGCACTTACTACACTCTCTCCTTCCTACATCTAAATACATCTTCACCGATCATCTCAAAGTTATATCACAGGCCCTAGGGAGCTGTGAGGATCTACAGTCAGTGAAAAAGCAGCATACAATGATATGCAGAACTGTATCTTGCTCCCAGGCAAGACTCGAGGACAAGAAAAAACATGCAGGTGCTTGCCCTTACATCTTTAGTGTGAGCACTGATGTAGTTGGCTGTTTCGGAGTCATCTGCACACTTGGTGAGCCATTTCCGAATGGTAGCACAGTCTGTGGGTGCGTGGTACATCTGCCGACACTTAAAGCTGAACAGGGGAAAAAACCACATATTGATTACCAAGGAATGGCTCAGGAATTGAAGTTTTCCTGATGACCAAAATCTGGGAGCCCAAGTGAGGATAGGGGAGGCAAATGCACTTGTGTATTATTGGGGTGCAAAGACCAAGGCTGAACTCCAATAAATGCCCACCCTCTTGTGAAGCTGGACTCAGGGTGAGAGCAAACTGAGGCATCCTCTGACACATACTTCCCTGGACCCTACCTGTGTCTGCTCTAACATGACTGCAGAGGCCCAGGGCATACCAGTGACTTTACAAGTAGCCTGACTCAAGTGGTAGGTATCAGGCACCTGCACTAGCATGACCTGACCAGTCCCAGGTGAGTAAGGGCCATTTATGTGGAGATACCAGTAAGCTGGGTCTCTAAACCAGTATGTATTGTGCTCCACATTCTCAACAGCAGTGATTCTGGAGTCCCAGGAGGGGAAGACATTTCAGCAGCCCACAAGCTAGCTCTTTTATTCAGTCCCATATACACTTGGAAGTCAGATGAGGAACATTAGCATTCCCACTCAGAAGAGTATTCTTGCATGAGCCTCAAAACACAGCAGACACTCTGGGAGTCAAATACTTGCAAAAAACTTAAAACTCAATACCAGCAGACAGTGGTGAGGCCTCCATATCCATTACCAGAATCTCTACCAGTCCCTATGTCTGTACCAAACTTTGTAACCTAGCCACGACAGGAGAACGGCAGAACCCCTTCATTACTCAAGCCCTGCATTCCCTGGTTGTCAGAGCACACAGCTCCCAAGAGTTTGTGAAGCAAGGGGATGGCTGACCACCTGCAGAAGTCAGACCCAAGTATCGAATTCCTCAAGTTAACTGAAGTTACAAACAACCCAACAAAGCATTTGGGATGTTTCTACACTCTAAACTTGTTGACAAACAAATGGAGTAGCTCTGAGGACAGCATACACTTCCCCCAGGATCTTTAAGCTTCTCTGCTTCTTACCAGAAGACCTCATTGCAACGATTGCACTGCACTCGCCGGGCTTTTGGCTCTTGTACCTGTATAACCATAGGGCAATCTGCACCAGGACACAGCTGCAGTTGATAATGGCTCTGTGAACATACCAAGATGGTAAGATCAGCAGTGGGTGCAGAAGAGCATTATCTATGCAAGTTTCACCACTCCTGTCCTCAAAACCATACAAGTCAATTATCTCTTGCTGAAAGAGTGAAAATTGTCACCAGGTTTTGGTTAACAGCGCAGATAAACCTCTTCCACATTAGGAGAGGGAGTATTACTTACAGCCTGTCCCGGACAGGGAATTCAAATGGAGTGTTACAGACCAAGTAAGAACAGCAACACAACCCTAAGACCCCACCAAGTCACTGAACAAACAACCTTACTCCATTTGAGCTCTTTCCCCACCCTCTCCTCATGCCGCAAAATGTATTCAGCTGCTTTCCTGTGGTGGCTATTCCCTCCCAAACACTCATATAAAATGTTACTGAAGAAGCCAATTCAGTTGGGGCACACTAAGATGAAGGACTTGTTTTAGGTTTCAAAAAATATCTATGCAAGAGCAAGAGGGACTTTAAAATTCTGATTTAAGTTCTCAGCAGCAACATTCTGAGAATTCTGAAGCACCAGCCAAGGAGTTAGTGGGTGACCTTAAGGGAGAATGTACTTTGGCAACCCGCTGGAGCATTCTGTCAGTGACACTGTCCTACAGGAGCAGCCACATCATGTTTCTCAGGGACGCTTTTGCTGCAGTTACTGCAGTTCTAATCAAAGATGCAAGACACTTCAAATGAGATTTCTGCAAGTCATTGGTGAATTGACTGAAAAAACACACACCTCCACATAATCCCTGAAGAGGTAGCGCCTATATTTGTCTTTCAGTTCTTCACTAGGCAGCAATGGAAACACAAAGTCTTCTGGTGTCCGAAGTAGGCAGTCCTGAGCCATGCAGGAGACCCCTGACAAAAGAAAGAACCAGTTAGTTTAGCACAGTGCAACTTAGACTAAAAAGTGAATGCACACAGAGCATTCCAGGCAGTTTCCTAGGTACCATCTGTTGTTGTGGCAAGAGGGACACAACTGTGAAACAAATCTATCAGGGCTGCTGAAAAGCTGAAGCCCACCTGTCTTCACCAAAAGATGACAGGACCACATGTGCATCGAGAACCAGCAAGTGCTTCAAACAGTATTCACAAGGTCAGATACTTCAAGTATAAAATTGCATGTTACTGTCATGCCAGCATGAAAGGCCAGGAAAAGCCCAAAGCAACTCTGGCAGCTATGGGCTTCTACCCAACACAAAGTGAACATGCTTGCATCTGTAAGCACTCCAGAAGCAGTGCAATGATATACCATGAGAGAGGCAAACTCCAAATGCAGCAAATTTGCAGCTTCTAACCTATCCAGGAGTAGAGCTTTTCTGGTGGTATGCCAACACTAATCAGGGATTATGGAAAGACCACTAGGTCAAGTTAATATTGTCTCAAATACTCATTCTATGCTCCATTTTCTCATTACTGAGATGTTTTCGACCAATTCAGCCAGTCAGCATCAGAATGGCCAACATGGCAAACACAGACCCAGCACCTTGAACTCACCGACTCCAACACCATCCTTGACGAGCACTGTACAATGCTGCTCCCAACAGCTGCGACAGAACTGGTGCTGACAAGCCAGAGAGAGCAAGTTCTCCTTCCGGACAAACTGCATGCACACAGCACAGTGATGGGAGGAATGTACCATTGCCTGGGAGAGAGACAAACCAGCATGACAGTGAAAGCATCCCAGCTCTGCCAGGGAATTCCCACCTCATCCACAGGCACCTTCATTGTGACAATGGTCTCTGATGAGCTGCAGGGCAGAACAGGTTCATAAGGAGCTGCTGTTTTGGGATGCTGTACTGCCCTTCTCAAGAACCTCTTTAATCTCACAGCACAACAGATCAATGGTCACTGAACAGCTCCTGCCTCTAATATAGTGCTACCCAGAACTCAACTTTACTTTTCTGGCTCTTACTCTTAGCTTGTTTGAAAGATGAGGAAATATATCATGTTGTCCTTCCCTGAATTTACTGATACTGTTAGCTGGGTCAGACTCTATCATTGTTCCACAGGCCCCGGAGAGCAGCTAGAGCTGCAAGCAGGCTTAGCAGTGCCCTTTACTAGACAATGATTTGGGTAAGAGGAGAGGCAACAGAAGCTGCAGTGTGTGTACAGAGGAAAGGGAGCTTGCAGACCATCATCTCACATCTCTTCTGTGTATGCTACATTTGGCAAAGCAGGCATCATCCCTTCAGCTGAAAAGGATTAGAGGATTTGTTTCAAGTCAGGCATAATTGTGCTACAGCTGCACCAAACCACTGGGAAGCAGCCTGGATCTCCCCTTGGGTAGCGCTGACTACTCCCTCAACAACAGATCTAGCCTTCAACACCTCTGAGCTCACCCTTGGTACCTGAAGAACTGGGTCTAGCACAGCATCATCAAAAGAAAGTCCCTACAAAGCTGTTTGTTAGCAGGAGTTTATGTTTCTATTTCTCCTTTCAAAGAGAAGTTATACGATCACTTCTCATGTACTTAAACCTTTGCTACTCCTGAAGAAGCTTGTGTGAGCTTGTGAGACAGCAGCCATCAGTTTCCATGCCAGAGCTGCAAAGAAGCAGCTGCACGATCCACAGCCACACACTGTCGGAGAGCAGGACCACATGAAAAAGGAAATAATGTGACTTTGCTCCCAACAGCCTCACCTATGGACCAGAACAAGATTCACTGAGTCTGCAACTGTGCTGATTGCCTGGATCAACTGCTCTACTTGAACAGCACATGCACTGCCTCAACCCTTCCCAAGCTGAGCCTCTGAGCTCACCACCATAGCTTCTCCATACAGCTGCCCTACAGACTCTCAGTAGGAGCATCTGCCCCCTAACTATCATCATCCTGCATTAGGAGCTGAAGCACAGAGCAACTTGCTCCAGCACGTACAAAAAGACTGGAATGAATTACCTACCAAACCAAGTTTGTCAAGACCTTTTAACTGTAGCCTCTTCCCAAAGTAAATCATCATTGCAGTGGAAAGTACTTAAGTGACAGCTGATACAAGATTCAAACATATATCAAAATATATGGACTAATTTGCAAGTATTTCAAATAACAAAGACTTTTTCTGGACTCTAGGCAGATACTTTGACTCCACGAAGCTTACTCCTGTCAGCTCTTTTAGATTCCAAATCAGGCTTTCAAAATCTGCCCTCTCCTCCATCCCAAGGGCTGTTTCTCAGATGTAATATTTTACCACTCCAAATCTGTCACATGGCAACCTGTTTCCTTTGGGGTAATTGTGGCTTGTACCAAGACACTCACTATGAATGAAACCTATAAACATGCAACACAAAGTTTCTATTTAAAGAGGGGAAAAAAAGAAGAATATCTAACGACTTGTATAGCCCTGGCTGCAAAACACAAGCTGTTGGTTCAAACAGCACCACTGACTGGCTCAGCAGCAACAGCACTGGGAGATTGGGCTTAAGGATTCCTGAGCAAAAACTTTTAATAATATGGAAAATAATAATAATTATTAAAAAGTCTCTGTTCCAGTCACAGACAAACTCTGTTCATCTTGTGCAGCCAGAGCTTCCCTTTAGTGTCTTTTACAAAGACAGCATAACTAGGACATGTAGCCAAGCCCACACACTCTGCTCCTTCCATTGAGTACCAACACTCTTGCCAAAAAGCTGATCTTAATTTTCTTGAGGCAAGTAATTCTTGAACACTGTCCATTAAATGTCAGACACCTCTTGAATGTGTTCTCATTCAAAAAGTAAACCCAGCATTGAGTTAAGGTGTTGGACCTGAGTTTGTGAAGGGTTAACACGGGCCAGATTGTGCCATTAGTAATGCAACCCTCCAGTGAGGTGGGTCAGAGGTGTCTGCCAAGGGAACAGACCAAAATAGTTAGCATACTTACATGTTTGGATGAGGTGGGCTGAACTCGTGCTTCTACTAGCAATTGGGCAGCATTAGACTTGTGTCTGAAAAGGCAATTGAAGAACAACCAAATCAATCTCTGAATACATTTTGCTTTGTTAAATTGATCTTTCTCACCTGAATAAATAATATGCTCTGAGCAAATGGTAGGGTACGTTTGCATACAGAAAGGAGAAACGTGTCCTGTGTGAGGATCCTTCACAGTGACCTGAACTCTCATTAACACAACTTTGAGATTTTCTTCAAAATCAGAAACAGGAACAATACTTCTTGCAGTAATGGATTAACATTTCCCTCCAACTCCTTAATGAACATTTTCCTACAACTGTCTTCCTCCCCTTGAAATATTATTTTTGAAGCTCAGATTCTCTATCCACATTCCTGGAGTCTCACTTCAACTTCAGTCTATTATCCAGTTAAGTATTTACACTGTGACAGATTATCACCCTTTAGGCATATGAAGCTGTCTATCAGCAGCCTCAGAATTAAACATGCTTTGCTCTTTGTGATTTCCATTGCAGAGGAATGTTTATATCTCAATGAATGCAGAAATAGCAGCATCACTGTTGTAACAGTGCTGTTAATCTTCCCCACTAGCACTTTTCAGTTGTGTTAGGGAGCTTTTATTTGATAATGTCAATTTGTACCAAGACAAAAGTCTGATGACCAGATGAACTGGAGAACAATTTGTGAAGTTATAAAGTAAACCCTTCCCCAAACTTCCTCTTGTTTAAATTTCATTAGTTAACCTGCAGGATCACCCTGAACTGCTATGCAGGAATCTCACCCTCCACATTTCCCCCAGTAAACAGCCTTCACAGGATGCACAGTAACCAATGAGCCCATT
Source organism: Loriculus beryllinus (assembly GCA_039877255.1). Lineage (NCBI taxonomy): Eukaryota > Metazoa > Chordata > Aves > Psittaciformes > Psittacidae > Loriculus > Loriculus beryllinus. Next base: position 2,783 of record JBCJKH010054815.1, on the reverse strand, counting down.
ACCAAAGATGCTGCAACAATATCCATATATGAGACGCATCTCCCATATGTTCTCTGAATGAAGTTATTGGCTACAGGGCCAAAAATGGCACGGCAGCATGACTCAGCCTGATGTGGTCTCTATTTTCAGACAACGTTCAGTTCTGAGCCAGTATTTGCTGGAGGGACTGCCTGACAGCAGTGCCTCCTGACACACTTCCCATATACACTTGGGCAGAATTCAAACTCTCCTTCTGAAATCAGTTGGAGGACTTTGTTACAGTGACGCTGACCAAGCAACAAAGTGGCTAGACTTCAGGGCTCTCTCACACCATCTTCATCTGCTCTCCAAACGCCACTTGGAGAAAAAAAGGGTATGTTCAGAAGGAGCACAAACGTCAATGTGAATGTACTAGTAAAGGATACATCAGCGTAGGTTCAGTACTGCTTTATGATTTATGGCTCATATGCTCAAAACAGAACATATGTTATTTTTATATTTGTTAAAGTAAGGAAATACAGATGCACCACTCTCAATCTGTTACCTCAAAGTTTAAGCTTAATGTATCCACAGGGTTCCCAGCATGATTCCAATTCCTCAAACTGAAAAACATCTGCTACCACTACCATCTCCTATTTACAGACTTCTTATACGCAATGCAGCCTCAACAACGGAGCCTCTACTCCCAGAAGTGGACTGTGTGGCATGATTCAGGTTCAAAGACCCATGTAAAATGACACCTACAAACCACCCTGAGCATTCCTGCAAAGCAAGGAGGAAAAGAATTAAGCACAGAATAAATAAGACTATTAACACTTACCTTTCCAAAATCTCTGAGATTTGCCAGTGGAAACTAACTAATACTAGCTTTGCAACGGCATGTGATACCTAGGTAGAAAATGAAAAAGTCAAGTTAGGCATTTTTTGAGGCCACACCTCTGCTTACGTCTATGATTTTATAAAACTAGCAAGTTGTATAAACTCGGCACAATACCTCCACAATACTCAATTCTCATTGCATTGATGTAAAGTTCAAAGCCAGTGCACCTGCAATACACATGTTGGAATGAAGCATGGATATAGCCAAACTCACATACTGAGTCACAACAACACAGGAAGGAATCAAGAACTCATTGGAGTAGCTTAACTACTCATAGAAGCCCCACATCCAGTCCCGGCCATGGCCACCAGTTGAGATCAGGCTGGGATCAGGATCCTCACTGAGTGTGTAAAGTAGGAACCACAGAGCAGATGGACACCACCTACTGAGCAAGAGGAGCAGTAACATACTGAAAACACAGGTATGCTGTGACACTAAAGGGTAGGGAAAAATCCAAAACATTTTCCGAAACCTTCACTATAGAAGAGAAAGTTATATGCTGGACTGGAATAGGAAGAGAGAAAGC
>JBCJKH010054813.1:0-11314 GCA_039877255.1 Loriculus beryllinus | reverse complement strand
CCAGCGCCTCAGCACCCTCACAGGGAAGAGCTTCTGCCTAAGAGCTCAGCTCAGTCTCCCCTGTTTAAGTTTAAACCAATTCCCCCTTGTCCTGTCATATGCAGAATACATCATATGCAGAACACAGGAGCTCTGCGTCAGCAGGGGCAGCCCTCAGGGCGGAGTGAATTCCCCTTTGGACAAAGGTTCCTGGACCTTGAAATCTGAATTTTGCTTTTATGCTGTTCGGTCACAAGGTTACAGGACCATTGTGTATGGGGTGAACAAAGCAGGACTCACTGTCAAAATAGCTGGGTTTTATGGCACTGGAGCCTCTCTCAGCATGGAACTGACGGATATAACCCATTAAAGGCTTTTGCAAGGGACCTGACATCATATTCTGTTTTTAAACATTAGTATTGGGCATTACCTAATCCATGTTAAATGGGTTGGGAAGTGACAACAGACTATAAAACGCTAGTAATCAACACAAAACTGTCGCTGAATGGGGATGTTTGTGTGGGGATCTCAAGGAAACGGTGAAACCTTTGTACTTTCCAACATTTCTATCAATTATCCAAAAATGAATCTGAAAGTTGCAGATGACATCAGGACAGGAGAGTGGCACATACAGAGAAAAGCAAGCGGCTTTCCAGACTTAGCCAAGTTCCTGGCTGAGTGGGGCTTCTCAATTAAAATGTGTTTTCACACAGGCAGATGAGTGTTAGCAGTTTCTGCACAGGGCAGACATGAGCTGTTGAAGGCACCAGCTCTGACAGGGATCTGCAGGATGTGAGGTGCTGGCCGTCATTCCCAGGCCAGCAAATGGAGGTAGGATTTAAAAGGATTGAGGACAGGGTAGAGAAGGTAATTTTAACTTCTATATGAGACACTGATGAAACTGGTGGAAAGATGCTCTTCCTTTGAGACTCTCTGCTTAGTGAGTCCCAAGGAATATTGATGCTGTGGGATTACTGCCACCTTCCTGAACATCATGTTTCTTCATTTGGAGCGGGATTGAGGACAACAAAACCCTTCTGTCTCAGCTTGGCTGCAGCCACAGTAGCTTTGGAGGCTTTTGGGCAGTTTATTTTGTCTCAGCTTTCTTGCATTAAATGACCTAGGAGCAAGAGCATCCGTGGTTGAAGCTGTGCACCAGGACACTCATGTCTCCCAGTTTTACAGGTGTGTTTTAAACCCGTTTCTGCTCTGGGGGAGGTTATAAATATCCCATGAGGGAGTTCAAGTGCCGTCAAGAACAGTGTGCTTAGGTTTGAGGTTAGAGCTGGATCTTCACTCTGCATGATCAGTACATGGATGGAAAGACACTGCCATTTACTGTCATGGGTGCAGGTCTTCAGCACAGGCCAATGGCAGAGGGATGCCTGGAAAGAAAACAGTGCAAGTTCCTCTGGAAGGAAAACTTGAGTAGAAATGTCATGTTTTACAAGACCTGTCCATGCAGACCACCCTAATATACAGAGGTGCAGGAGAAACAGAGTCTGGCTACAGCCACTGCCATAAAGGTTGCTTAATAAAGCAAGCCTTTGAGGTCTTTTGCAAGCCGTAAGATAAATAAAGGGAGCTGAGGCCAGAGGAGAGGAAGGTGGAAATGCTCTCACTGAGGCACCACTGCTGGGCTGGCTTCAGAGACAAAGCTCTGCAAGAAGGTTTTTCTCAATGATCAGTGCAGAACTAATGGTACAGCTAAAGAGGGAGATGAAACATTATAGGAATCCTGAGATCAGAAGAAAACTAGGCAGATGTAAACACCTACAATAGGGGAATTTTATCCAAAGGTTACAAAGAGAAAAGCAGAATCTTACCAGCAGCACCGATGCTGACTGGAGATGAGATAGCATCCCCAAGCCTCCTGAGATGATAGGGGGATTTATTTGGAAGACAACCACAGGCAAATATGTTGTGGTTTTGGTTTTTTTCCCCTTGCTTTTTGATGAGGAATATTGCTGGAATCAGCTCAAGGGAGGGAAGCTTTGATCATGCTTTTGTGGAGCAAGAAAAAAGCTGCTTTGAATTCTGGCACAAACCAAATCCCTGAAGGGACTGTGCGCGTGATGCTCACACCAGAGACAGTGACTGTCCCCTCTTCGCATCCCGCACTTAGAACAGATGTGCATGGGCAACAGAGCACTGATATCCTCACAGGGTGGGTGAAGAGCTGAGAAATTAAAGGTAGCTACCCCAGTTTGAGCTGCTCCTTGCAGAACTTCCTCTGCATAAAGGTTGCTTGCACCTAGAGCAGCCCTGTCCATTGTGTACCCTCTCCTCAAGGGACCAGTGGAGACACTTTCAACACTCCAAGTGCTGCAATGCAACTTCCCCTCCTCAGGATGGAGGCTCCCAGATGCTGTGCATTGAAGCGTCCTCTCTGGAGCTGCTCACCCTGGCAAAACAAAAAGAATATGCCTTGTGTGTTGAAGTGCATCATAAATAGACTTTGCCCAGGAAAGCTGACATTGGGGTTTTTAAATTGTCACAGTAGGTCTGCTAGAGGACAGGAAAGATCCAGATCCAAAGAATGTGATCAAAACAGTGTGTGTGGATTTGGTTAGATTTGTCCTATACTCAAAAACAAGAGTATTTGCCTGGATGGTGTTAATTGGAGTAACATGGAAAAAAAAAAAAAAATCCACAAATTAGTATGGTTTTTCATTCAGCAGCCAGTGTTTCTCTGAAGGAAATGGCTTTTGAAGGACTGACACTGATTTTTGATTACTTTTTCATTCTATTTTTAAGCAAAATGTTTGAGAAACAAAATTTCTTCAAAATACTCGAAGAGGGCAATTTAGTTGTGTGTGGATTTTCTTCTCTTTGGCCACCAAGCACCTGTAAGAATGGAGAAAACTCAGCTTTTCTCACATGGATACCAGCTTCCTAGATCCTGCTACCTGATAACATCAAACCTTTTCCGAGGATAGCTTTCTCTGTGCAATCATGACTAATTAAAAACAAAGATTTGCCTTTTCAAATGAGAAGGTCTCTTCCATTTGCCCAATTTTTTTGGCCAAAGATCAAGTAAGAGGGAATATCACAAACTCTGAGAAAATAAAGTCTTCATATGAAAGTAATTGTAAAGAGATTTCTTCCTGAAAATACAGTAACTGAACAAACAGTCAGAGACCTCCTTAATTTGCTCGGTGGTCTTATTGTTACTATTTCCCCGAACCACTTTTCCCTGCTCAAAGACTTTACTCAAAAGAGTGATGGAGAGAAACCAAGTGAAATTTATTCCCAGCACCTGTATGGTGTCCGAAGAGCTGCAAGTTCCTTGCTGGTGTTTGAGATTATTGCTATGACATCCTTTCTTGTCAATAAAATCCCGCCCTGGCATTGCAGCTTTCATCATTACACGACATCAAACCCTTGGAAGGGTGGCCTGGGTGCAACCCATGTAGAATTCCCTGCCTGCACCCGTAGCTGGGCAGCATGGGCAGTTCTGCAGAGCTGAGCCTGCAGCTCTGTGCATGCCCCACAATGTTCCTCCTGGTATTGGAACCGGCTTGGCTAAATCCCAAACTGCTCCTTCCTCACCCTTCTGTGATACCCATTTGTGCAGCAGATCCCAGGCTTGGCTGCTTGAAGATGTGCGAAGAGAGCACCACGGACCCCAGGGAGCACTGCCCCTCGGGTGCTTTAGGCTGACTCTTCCCTCTGCTTCCAGACTCAGCTCTCCCACACCTAACCTCCTGCTTTACAAATTCTGACCCTTCTACCGAGGATGTACTGGGTCCCCGGGCAGCCTGTCCCCATGGCTTTGTACCCCAGGGCACACAGGCTTTAAACTTGGCTGCTGCATTTGTTCTCTTTTCATCCCATGTATCATCTTCAGTTCCTACTTGTAGCCAGCCAGCACTTCCAGCCCAACAATTAACAGTTGCAATTAAGAGTTGCAGAGGTAGGTGTTTCCCCTTTGAAGGGACGTAATGTTTTCCATGCTGAGCATGAGAGAGATTCCTACTGAGGGAGCTAATTTGTGCTGCTTAGGAAATGCAGTTGAATATTGTCCTTGCTGTAATGCAGCCAGCTAAGTCTGAAAAGCTGTGAAGTATTAAATCAGGATTCTTTTAACTATTTACTGACAATCCCAAATTTCTGTCAAAAAATGTGCTCTTCAGAGCTGTGGAGCAGTTTAGAAAATCAGATAAACAACGAGGAAACCCAGTAGTTGCCCAGTAAAGGATTCCTTCCCATCCATCCTAAGGAAATGGTTGCTACATGAAAAGTAGGATATTAGGGTTGCCCACAGTATGGCACTGCCATAAAAGTAACACTGCTAAGTAAATAGTGCATCAAAATGCTTCTGTTGAGCTCTCAAACCCTTTAGTGAATGATAAAATGGTAGAAGCTGGGAAGTAATGGGAAAAGATGATCTAGACCTGAATGGAACAAAAAATATCTGCAAACATCGAAACAAACAAGAAATGACATGGAGTGTTTTCACTGACTTCTAGCTCCTGAATTCAGATGTGCTCCTCGTGTCCAATAATGGCATTTTATGTCTTTGCAGTGAATGCCAGAATGGAATTAATAGTGAAAATATGTGTTTTACAAATATGACACTTTGTCTCAGTATCTGCAGGGGGAAATATGTTTAGATCTTACTCTGCTTGTTGCTAAAAGTGATCTAATGTTGCAAGCAAAACAAGAAATGCCTCCAACAATGTCTGTCTAGTGATGAGAAATGATTAATATAATACCTGCTGGAATAGCTTCTTAGGCATCCCCAGGACAGCTGGATGGATTGTGTGCTATACCGAGACATAGCACTGTGCAAATAAAACAATGAAGAAATAAGGAAGTGATATTGATGGAGATTATTCCTCCCCTTACTTGATCATAACAGTTTTATATCTGTGTAAAAATGAATTCCAGTTTATAATGTGGTCTATGGGAGTTGTATTTATTCTGTTTATTGGTATCAGGAACTTATTACTTTGCATAAATTATTCATGTGAATTAGAAATGCTTATAATACTCGCATTATTTGTATTTGGAAGGATGGATAGCAGAAAGACACTATTTCCAGGAGTGCTTGGAAATCATGGGATAATCCCAGTGTGAATGGTATCATTCTGCACACCACAAAATACTCCTGGCCACATAAACCACAAGGGTGTTGGGGCATCTCTACCAGGCCCAGTAGAGCACAGTGCGAAGCCTCCCTGTGCCAGCACTGATGGAACTCCGTGGGGCTTCATGGGCACAGAGCAAGGGCTCTTCAACACAGCAAAGGGTGACAGGGGATTAGCTCTTCCCTAGCAAAGCACAGGTTTATCCCACAGCCTTTAAACATGGAGGATTCTGTGCAGACTTAGGTGAAGATTTAACATCTTGCTGTACCATCTGTTCTTCAGCCATAATACCAGGGCTGGATGGCTATTGCTCTGTGATCAGCAGGAGATCAGAAAAGATCAGCACAATAGTCCCCTCTGGTTATGAATTTATAACAAGGAGGATCAACCACTCCATTCACTGGTCTCCACTGGCAAATGGCAGGCAGGAGGAGCCCTAATATGAGTGAAAAACCACTGGGATTGTGTCTATAGCTGCTGTTTGATCCATAGTTCCCCCATCAGGGGCACATGTTGGTTTTTTGGCCTTGGCTGTGGGGTCTTTTGCAAACCAATTAGCTTCTATTTCCCTTTGCAGTCAGCATATTTCTTTCCTAATGTGACAGAATTTTTATTAAAATACTATTCAAGTTTGGTTCTGACCTTGAGAGATGGCTTTGGTAGTGGTGACGTTGCTGTGATGGGTGCCATGCAGCTGAACAGAGCAGCACTGCCCTGCTGCTGCACTATTCACCCTGGGTGCTTTCTCCTTCCCAGTGCAGTCGTTTCTGCACAAGCCTTCCGCCAAGTAGCTGCTCTATCGTTGCCTTTTCACAAGTGGTAATTCAAAAGACCTGGCCAACATGCACTCCTTGGAACTGCTGAGGTGCTTCTGTGTCCATCTCAGCCACGTGTCTGTCCCATTGCAGCTGTGCCTTCATTAATCATACCCCAATGGTGATGCATGCAGCAAGCTGCAAAACGTTTTTGCTGCACAGCCTGTCTTTCTATCCCGTTCAGAACAAAGCTAGAAATTCCTCTGGTGCATCTTCCTTCAGCTGCTGGATGTATTTTCTGTATAGCATCCAAATCTCACACCTGCAAGGTAGTGTGATAAACACAACAGCCCTGTCCACCCTTGTTTGGGTGAAGAGCAGGGAGAGCCCACACTGAGGCTCTGATAGGTTTATTATAGGAAGAGAGTAGCTCTCTGTGAGCTCCACAGGCACCAGATTGCAGCACCAGGGGCTAGGTGTAAATTTTTAGCTGTCAACTAGCTCAGTCTTCCTCCAAAAGCCTGGGAAGCAGCAGTAAACTGGCCAGATGCTCTGTGACTTGCTCTTCTCCACTGACAAGTATACCGGCAAAAGCCACACTTCACTGATGTTGGAAAACAGAGGTCAGTGGAGGAAAACATAGGGCAGCAGAGAGAAAAACTGCAGCAGAGATAAAAACTCTGCACACACAGAAATCACTTAAAATTGTGGGATCATGGAATAAGAGAATCACAGAATGTTTTTGGTTGGAAGAGACCTTAAGACTCCCCCAGTTCCAACCCCCCGCCAAGCACAGGGACACCTTACACTAGACCGGTTTGCTTAAAGCCTTGATGAGGAAGCTGGTGAGGAAGCTACCTGCTTCCCCTGTCAGAGTAGTGCCACATGGCAAATCTTTGGCCATACCAAGTAGGAAACCACCATGCACGCTGCACAGCCCCAGCAGAGTGGGCTGCCCACCAGCCTCGCCTCTCAGCTGCTCTCCTGGGGTCTGCTCTGTCTTCATCCTCAAACCATTCAACAGGAGCTGGAATTATGTACAGTAGACTTCAAAAAACTGGAGAAATGGCAGATCGATTATCAAGGGAAATCCCATGAGGTACGCCCAGGTGAACGATGCACATCTTAACCCACGAGGGGACTTAAATCAAGGCTCAGACAGCCCACATCATACTTGTGATACAAGAAATATAAAGGCCATAGCCCCACAAATGACTTGGAGATCATCTGAGCTAACCACCTAATGGAAGCTCACTCTAAGATAAGGAAACTGGGATGGTGAAACATGAGCCAAAAATTTCATTCATAGGGAAATGTTAACTGGATAGAAAGAGGCGGTGTGATTTCTGCATACAGTATTAGGGAGAGCAAGATAAACCACAGTATCGATATCTGATACCCACATTGTTAATCTGGAAAAGGTAGACAAAGAGTTGCAAGGATGAGTCAAGTCTTGGAAAACCTTCCTGAGTGTGACAAACAGAAAGGGCTCCATCTTTCAGTTTATTAAATTGAAGTTTATGAATAATAGTCACAGCATAAAAATCCACCCATAAGGTGCAGATCAGTGATAGCAAAACAGTGTCTAATTTTGCAGATAAGGACAAATCAAGATCCAGTGGTAGGAAATTGCAGGCATGGAAGACTGCGTCTGCAGATGACGCATAGGCTGCAGTTGATGATAATGTTGCTATTTAAGAAGTGCTGGACTTTTTGCTAGAAGCACTCAAAAATTAGACACACTAAAGCTGTGCACTGTGAGGACCAGGTTGGAAAGGCTGGATCTTGCATAGAAATTCAGTGCCTTGCAGCTGCATGAAGTCCAAAGCAGTAGATTTTATAGGCAGCAGCCTGAGATGGCATTTTAGGACTGAAATTCAGGATGTGTACTCCTGTGTCAGAGCCAGAGGCATGTCTAACACCCATGTTTTCTTGGGTGTTGCCTTGGTGAACCCTAATCATTCAGTCTGCTCAAAGAGGGAGGATATGCTAAGCTGTAAATTCACATTTCAGGCAGAAATAGTAAAGTCAAGCAGCTTTGTGGCCTGCATGAATATACTTCTTTTACTCCAAGTCCCAAGTATTGCATCTTCACCAGGTGCAGCCTGCTGCCTGTGCATTATTGCACAAACCATGACACATTAGTTCCTGATCCTAAATAGGAAAGCCAAGGGCAAAAGAAGATCAAGATTGCTGGTGTCAGTCCTGCCCTTCCAAGAGGTAATTTGCTTCCACAGGTTGTCCCTTTCCATGGAGAAGGAAACTGCACCAAAGACTGCAAAGGACATAGTGGAAACCGCAACGGAAATCAACCCAGCAATAGACCAGTGAACAAGAAAACACACTTCCCATGAACCCTGCCTCACATTTACAGCCCTGATCATCACTCTGCAGGTGATGGCTGGCTTGAACAGACACAGAACATCATCTGTGCTGTCTGCAATTGTGACTCCTCCCACATGAAGGAGGGTTGTAAGATCTGATAGGAAGAAGAAATGAACCTGCAGCTAGCAGCCTCGTAAAGCATTTCTCCTTTTCTACCCTGAACTTGCAGTGTGTTTGCTTCCTGTGCTCTGAATTTCTCTGATTTAGGTGCAACAAAAGCAAAGCTGTGCTCCAGTGCATGTAATAAAACAAATCATGAGGGTGTCTCTAAGAAACTGCAAATATTTAATCATAAACAGCTTTGGGGCAGAATCAGTTGTATTAGATCACATCCGTACTAAGTGTAATTGGGAGCAGCCTTTAATAGAGGTGCTGGGCTCTCACTCGGTTCAGGCCTGCTCACTTTCCTGGAAGCATCAATGATGTGCCATGGGTTTGCTTCAGTAACATCTGCACCAAAGCACACTTTTCTTGTGAAGCTCCAAGCCATGTGCTCAAATCCCAGCCCATCCAATTCTCAGTGCTCCAGGGAAAGGAGCTCAAGAAATAATTAACTTTACCTCTTCCTGTAAAACCACTTGTTTTTCTAGCCCTCAGAAGGCAATCGCTGCCAACATTGCATGTGTGATAGTGATGTCTCAGGTCTTTCACCTCCTTCTGCTGCTTCTGCAGATGGAGGCAAGGCTGCCTGGTCTGATTGTCACAGACAGAGATATGCAAGTAATTGTTTTCCTGATCTGGCCAGTGATCCAGAAAAAAATAATTGTTCGAGGTTGACTGAAACCCACAACTATGCACAGCATTTTGTAAAGTAGAACAGTTCCTGTTGGGTTAAAATGCCCAGTGAAATGCCTTCTCTCACAGGAAGGGAAGTATTTTATCTTAGGGGAGTTGTTTTTAATCTGGTTTACAGGAGGGGGGAGTTTTACTCCATAGATTCTCACCTGGCTTACGTTGGAGCTGGGATGGGAACCCAGCACTCCTGTGACTCAAAAGCAAGCTATAGGCTGGAAGGACACAACCTAGACTGGGCTATGGGGCAAGAAGGACAGGACCTCATCCTCCTGCACTCATCCAGAATGCTGAGCCATGAATCAGGTAAGGCAGAGTGTTTCTTCCTGATGTACAGGCATGTGACAGTGACTGGAATCCTGTTAGGATTCATCTGCTTGAACACTGATGCAGGCTGAGATGTCTCCATCTGAGTAATCATCTAAAGTCCCATTATGGTCAACAGTGGGAAATCGTCTCTGCCAGAAAGCCATCAGTCTTGCTAACAGGGAGATATCTAACTAGGCAAAAGCAGTGACTTGCATGCTTAAAGCTGTATTTCTCTCTAGCTTGGCTGCATGCGCCTAAACTGTATAAAACTGTGAGGTTTTATGCCTGGAAGCCCTGGTTTGTCAGGAGAATTGGGAGCATGAATAAGGGTCCTTTGCTCCTGGGAAAGGAAAATATTTGTTTTAGCCTTCTTCCACAACAAATTCCTATTGTGTCCAGTCAGAATCTCCCCAGGAGTGACTTGTGCCTATCACCCCTTATCTTTTCCATATGACTCCTTGTAAAAAGGGGTGTCCGTTTGCCTTCTGCCATGGGCTACACACTGGTTGCAGTGGTCTTCATCACTGTATAGTGCATAGTATAGTGCTTCCACATACTTCTAGCTCACAGTGTGTCCATCACCTTCCATGCCCTTCAGCACTAAAAGTATTTGCATTTATGCTTCAAGACTTTATATTTCTCCTATTTTCCACTTGGACTTCTCTTCACACCATGAATCTTAGAAGAAGGGCTTCATCGAGGATGTCCCAGTGGAGTGCTGGACCACCACAACTGTCCCAATCACACGGAGATGGTGAGTGTATTTGGGGAGGGAGTATAGCAACGTGAGCATGATGAGAGCACTAAGCTGCTGGGAACTTGGTGAGGTACAATCAGAAGCACATGAGGAAATATTAAACATGACATTTTTCCAGTGTGGCAAAGGCTTTTAACAGGATAAGTAGCTGAGTGTATGGAGAATACCCCTACACGTGTCCTTGAGTTCCCAGCAATGACTACTGCAGATTTCATCCCAAAAGGACTTCCTCCTTGAAAGGAAGAAAGGAAAAGAAGAAATCTGACTGGTTTCTTCCTAAATATTTACTAAACCATATTCTAGCAATGAAAGTTAAAAGATCCCTCAAATTAGGATGCAAATCCAAGAGCGTGGAAACTTTACCTCTGCTTATGTAAAGACCCAGATTTTTTCATGGGATCCAATTTAATTCCAAGCTAAAGCAAAACTGAACCTGAAATTTTTTGAAAACCAGAAATTTAAAGCACAATTTTGGGGGGTAAAATGAAAATTTGTTCATCAAACCACAAACATTTAAATTTAAAATTGGAAATACCTTTTTTCTTTTTCGATTCATCTCAAACTCTAAAAAGCAACAGGATTGGAAACCAAAGAATGTGACATTGCCCAAGTGTCCTTAATAAATGCCAAGCTGCAAAACAAGTATGGATTTGCAAACCATTTTTATTGTTAACACATTTGCATTTTTACTGACTAAAAGGATTTCTACTAAATTTCAGCCAATTCCTTCTCTAATATCCTGCCTTCTTAACGCAATCATTTAATACTGATTTAAAGGCTGTGAAATGAAGGATGAAGAGCTGATATTTCTCTGTAACCTTTTGATTTTCTATATTCCGACTGTGGTCCATTTGATCCGTAACACCCAGATTGTGGTGGCAGAAGGGATTTTTTACATTTATTTTCATAATTTAATGTTTGTTTTAGAAAGAGGAGGGGAGGGAAAGCTGCCAGAGCTTCAGCCTGCCGCAATCTTGAATCTTACCATGACTGGGGGAGGAAAAGAAGCTTTGGCATCTTTGCTGCAGTGCTAATTTGCATCGAGGAGGATCTTTACCCTTCGCAGCTAAAAAAGATGAAGTGCTAACTTCCAAAGTGACATTTTGGAATTCGTGTGGAGGTTCTCACGCTGCTGGGGCTGCGTTTAATGCTCTGTTTCTTTTATTAAGCTGGGGGATGTCAATTTTGTCCAGAGGAATAAATGCTGGGGGGGGGGGGGGGGGGGGGGGGCCTGTTGGGTTGCA
>JBCJKH010054811.1:0-14691 GCA_039877255.1 Loriculus beryllinus | reverse complement strand
TGTTTTCTACTACGGATTTTGAAAGCAGGTTCTTCAAACTCGTTTTCTAGAGGTTGTCCCTGGGCATTGTAACATTTACTAATATAGTGTCTAAATAGGACTGAACTACTTTACTCTTTTAGAATTAGAAAGCTCATGTTTCCCACATTTATAGACATCCTCTCAGCAAGACCACGAGAATCAAAATGAATAATTGAGAAATTAGGGAATTTTAGCCAAAATGTCTATTATTTTTCTTTCTCTTCATCTGTAAAAACTGCAGGTCCTCACAATCAGTGAAATTCAGATAGTTATTAGTTGTCCAACATTTCAAGGTTTCAGTCACGGTTCAGAAAAGTAGAGGCATAGTAATTAAGATAGCATGACCACAGCCATATTCCTAAACTAAACATACAAAAAGCTGAGTACTATACATTCTGCACTCAAGTTGCATTATTTTTGAGAACTCAGAGTATTCTTTATTTTAATAACATGAATATGAAAAGAAAGGTCTATACATTATAAATGCAGATGTCACAGGACTTCTTCTTGTCAAAAGTGAAAAATCTGTGCATAACATCAAGCAGTGATACTCAGCTTCCAAAAGGTCAAGTGCAAATTAAGCTCTGTCATTTCTTTATTTCTATATGAATTTAGCAAAAAGACAGTGTAATCAGTTAGAAATACTAGGCATTATAACAGAAATAATTCTTTTCTAGGATACTATATACAATCACACGTTTATACCACAGTGATGTCACATAAATTAAAATATTCATGTTTATGTTTTGAGAACTTATCTGCACCGTAAGTACCGCTTTTAAAGTGAGTATATCAGAGAAGTACTAATGGCCTGACACGAGGGAGATGAATGCATGGGCCAGAGGCAACTCTATTCTGAAGGCACAGAAAATACACCAGCTGACTTGACCTCCTGACCTGAAGTTCTAGATAGAGTACAACAAAAGAACAAGAACATTCAGCAATTAAAGTAATGGAAAAACATGCTGACGATCAATGTATATCAAGTTTGTCACAGAAAAACAGGAGCCCTGTCTTAGTCAGTGCCCCCCATGCACACCTGTGCCAGGATAACTATTATTAAGCTGCAAATGGGATGAAGAGTATGATTTACATGAAAAATTAACCATATTTTACTGGAGAGAGCATACAACCAAGAACTGCTGAAGGCAGGCCGGCTTTTTGCAGTAGTAGTGCCATCTTAAGAGTATTTAAAATGCAGCCTCAGAACATAAGACCACTTACAAAGCAAAAGCCCAAATAAAACCCCTCAAACTGTTACCACTTTAATCACAAAAAAAGATGGATTTTTTTTTAAGTGCTATTTTCTACCAAGCTTATCTACAGTACTCTTACAGTCCGCACCCGCCAAGAAGATAGTGCTTATGACAGACTGGAGAGTGTACACGTGACTGTATGTGATGCACTGTTTTAGCTTATGACAACATTTTAAAATCAAACTGAACTATAAGATCTTTCCTTCGTTCAATCTGCAATATTAGAGGGTTATTCCCATTTAGCTTAAAACAGATAACTCATCAGCTTAAGCTAAATTCATGTGGTTTAACTCAAAATAACAGCTTGTGGAAGTTTTCTTGAAACGGTTTAAAATTAAACTTTAAATACAATTGACATAATCATCCTCTTTATTCAATAGGAAAAGACCACACAAGCATTTACTTCATTATCTGGGCAGTTATGGTTACACTTTCCAAGACTACTGTTCAGTATTCCCTGCAGTTTGAGACTGTTTCATCTATGCCATACAACCAATATAACATGCAAACCTAAACTAATTTCTGACTGCAGGTATTAGGAGAAGAGGAAGGTGTCTTTCCTATATAGCCTCCATAAAGCACTAATGATTTTTTAAAAAGCTGGGGGAAAATACTTTGGTATTTACTTTATATACAGATGTTTAGCAAAGTGAAATGTTTACACCACTGAAACAGCCTGCTAAAATTCTCCACTGCAAATAAAGAAAAGGAAGGAAAAAAAAGGAAAAAGAACCCCACATCGTTTTGGAGGGACAACGGAACAAGCAAGTTCCATCCTTCCAGGGCTTTTGTCTGTGTAACCATACAACTCTTGCTCATGCTGCAGCTCATTCAATTAAATAGCTTTCAAAAGGAGTAGATGTCTGATGGATTATCATATTATAATTGGACAATTTGTAGCACTTGCTCATCTATAGGAATATGGAATTTGCAACATCAGATAAACTAAGCTATTGTATCTGGTCACATAACTTGCCCAAGGCAATGCAATTCCTGGTACTTTAATGGGAGTCATAGAAAGTCGACTCTATCTTCGTTGCATTTAATATTATTTCAACTGATATACTCTCCTATAATTACTAGTGTATAGTCTACCTTCCAAAACTTTACCTCAAACCTTTCAAGTTCTTGCTGTCAGTAGCTTGTGACCGCAAAGCTGATCACCCAGGCTGATGTTTTCATCAAGCACATTTGACACTGCCAGGTCAGCTGTTTATTCAGAAAGCCTGGCTCACTTCTATGAAGAATGCTAATGATAAATACATTGTCTTAACTCTGGAGGGGAAAAAAAAAACAAATAAAAAAACTTATCCTTTGGAAACCTCTGGTATTCCCAAGGATAGCTGACTTTCATTAGGAACGTATCCTTTGTGTCAGGGGTACCTTGCTGCTTACTTTCAAGAAAATCTACCTAAATTCATCCACATAATATAAATTTTCTAAAAAACTGTAATTGGCCTTGTTCTTCCAATATACTAGAATACATGTCTCCTGCCCTGCAAAGAGGGTTAAAACCAAACTATCTACGCAAAGGCCACTTACAACAGCTCTGTATCACGACAGCAGTAAGACTTCCAGGTTGCAAGCAAATACCAATCCTCTGCATCTCATGCAGAAGAAATAAAATCTACACACAGACAAAAGGAAATAGGACACTGGGACAAGGAATCTGGTGAAATTGGAACAGGAGGGAAGAACAGAATGTGTAGCTGGATGCAGAAACTGGTCAGGCAAGGAATGCAGGAACAGAAATAACAAGATTACGACAGAAGAAGGGAAAACATAAAAGGTAATGAAATTAGCAAAGCAGGAGCCAAGAGAGAAGAGGCAAAGACTTCTAGAGCAGGGAGATCAGAATAAAATTATCATGGTATTTGCTGAGTTAAGAACAGCTGGATTGGAACAAGGTAGAAGGAACAAAGGTCAAATCTGAGATAACAAGTAAGATTCTGTCTGCTAGACTTACTGCTTCCTGGTCCACACTAAAGATCATAATAGCCAAGTACATCATTATTAAGATATCAGCATCTACCCTTGAGAAACTCTAGCAAAGATGCGTTCTCCACTAGTCTTGTTCAATGGATGGTGACAACCAGCTGCTATTATCAGTTATTCTGTAAGCTTGAGGCACAATGGTCCTAGTATTCCAGGGCTTCAGACCAGCTGCTGAACTAGAAGAACATCAACAGAAAGTCCACAATTCCACCTTGCAGCATTTTGCCTGTATCCAGCTATCTTTTTTTTAAAAAAAAAAAAAAAAAAAGCCAGGAAAAACATGAAGAAAAACTGTACAAGAACATCAAGATTACAACTCAAAGCCATAAATTTGTCCTCAAGCTGGTTGTTAAATCTTTTCTGACAAACTCCCTAAATTCAGTAACTCCAGACTGACACACATGAATAAAGCGCTGGCTTTCCACACTATCAGAGAAAAAAAGTTTCATAAAAATCAGCAATAATATAGCTTTGCACCTCGAAGAAGATAGCATCCTCTAACACTTCAGAACATTAGCCCAGTACCTACCCTTTAAAAATCGTAACATCTTTCCACTGCAACATCTCAGAGCACCAGGGATTTTCACAGCAATTTTTAGTGCATTTACATTACGTATGCTTGACAAACTAACTATACATAAAGTATGCACTGAAGAGGGTTTAGAAGCATGCAAAATATATCTGTAAGCATGAACCAACAAAGACTTAGTGTTTATAAAAGCCAGAAAAGTTGAAGATGGAAATATTGAGTATGTGTAAACAACACCCACTGATAAAACCCAAGGACTGTGATGAAATCAAGTCTAACAAACAAAAGAAGCGTAAGGCACAGAAATGAAAGGCCTATTGCTGGTACCAGAAAAAAGCCGACCTCTGTTTAAAAACCATCACTTAGAACTAGTCCTACAATAGGTGTCTGAGAAGTATGGAATTTCCCATTATCACTGATAGCTATCACCACATGAAAACCCAAGATTCACTGCAACATCGTTGAGCATTACTGCCCCAATCCAGAGAAACAGACAGACTAGACCTACCAAAGAGACCCAAATTTTGTTGTCATAATATCCAGCTTTGATTAAGCCTTGTAAAACACCTGGAATACAAAACTTAGGTTCCTGGTGTGATCCATTCACTATATACATTTTAATCCCCATCCTTTTATAATTTTTTGCTTTGTTTCAAAAAAAAACAAAATCAAATCCATCTCAACCGGTCAAGACAATCTTTTGCAACAACGGAGCCCGTGACCAGAACAACTGCTAACAGGAATGCCTGAAACAGCCTAATGCTGTTACAACTTATCAACAGACTGATAAGATAATGCTCTTGTGCCTGCCTTTCTCCAGCAGAATGATTTCAAGTTAGCCTGCAACAAAACCAGAAGCTCTGTTCTCCCTGCTTAGCTTTTTTCTTTTCTCCTGCATGAGCTCTGAAAAGCAGCTTCAAGCCAGGCCATTTAAGCTAACTTTGGGAAAAGAGATAAAAAGGCAGTTACCATCTCCCAAATTGTACAAGTGAGCATCAGTTAGATGTTTCCTTATGGTAACCTTCCACAGGTAACAAGAAAGGAAAGAATGAATGCTAGGAAAATAGAAAAAAACAAAGAGGATTTTATTTAAAAATGCTTTCAATATCTTCCTTCTTAATCTTCAATAAAAGAATAAGGAAGACCTGTCATTGAAAATGCCTACAAGTTAAAGTTGACTCAATGGTCCAAGCTAGACATCTGAAATAACATTTAACTGCTTAACACTACATAGTGATAGGATTCCCAACAACATCTTGAATTCTCTAGCCCATTTGTTCCATTGAACAGTTCACTTCTCAGACACACAGTGTACTACTTCCTAGAGACAAACGCTGTGTCCTTAGCAGAAAATCTTTCATTACTGTTTGGCACAGACCAACAATCAAACAAGCCTACCCAGAACTGCAGAGCTGTTCATGTTGGAAAGGACCTCTTGAGGTCATCTTGAGCAAACCCGGCTCAAGCCAGGTTGTCTAGAACAGGCTGTCCAGGACTATGTCCAGCTGGGCTTTAAGTATCTCCACAACCTCTCTGGCAATTTCTATCAGTGTTTGACAACCCTCTCAGTAAAAAGGTGTTTCCTTGTGGTCAGATGGAATTTCATGTGTTTTAATTCATGCCCACTGCCTCCTGTCCTGTCAGTGGTTACTACTGCAAAGACCCTGGCTCCCTTGTCTTATTCTTTTCCATTCGGTAGTTGCACACACTGATGAGATCCCCTAAGCTTGTCTTCTCCAGGTGTCTTCTAATATGAGAGAGACTCAAGGTCCTAAATCATCTCTGTGGCACTGCACTAAACTCAGTCCAGTAGGTTGTGTGTTGTACTGAGCAGATGCAAAGGACACCCTCCTCAACTGCTGGCAACACTCCTCCCAGTGCATCCCCAAATACTGTTAGTCTCCTTTCCCATAAGGGCATACTGCTTGGTCAGCATGTGGTCCACTAGGACCTCAAAGTCCTTCTCAGCACAGCTGCTTTCCAGCAAGCTGTCCCCCAGCACATGCTGATGCATACAGTTAATTCTTCCCCAGATGCAGGATTGAACATTTCACTTTGCTGAACTCCATGAGATTCCCATTAGCCCACTTCTTCAGCCTGCACACTAGGATGGCACAGCATGGCAGCTTGCAGTTTTCGTTTCATATTAGGACTTCAAGGTAAAAAAGTAGAAAGCATTGGTTTACCTTTACTTTGCTAGTATGTGCAAAAACTGCATAGCCCTTGATCTTCACTAAGAGTTCACCTCACTCCTTGGTACATTTTTCCCCCTGGAAAAAAAAATAATTTTTTCTAATCCCCAGAGAATTTGACATGAAGCTGCAAAAATAAATGGCTGTGGTGTCAAAACAGGCAGGTCCTAACTTACAAAGTAAGCTTTATGGGTAAGTCTTCTCATTTGTAGCGAAGAACAAATTAACTATATCTTTCTAACCAACTACTAATGTACTGCTCACATATCTTTTCACTTCTCACTAGATCTGTTTATATGTATTAACATATTGTTTAACTGAAATATGTTTTACAGACTTGCAATACCATATTGTAACTGTTGTTTCACCTTGTTAGTTTACATAGCTGTGAAATAATATGTCCATACTCTAATCTTACCTCTTCTTAAACAGCCATCCATTTGATGACGCATATTCTCGAAGAGACACACTCCCAATCAAGGTACCCAATTCAGGTGCTCACCCAGGTTGTGGCCTTGTGGAAGTAGCACCCACCAGCATCGAGGAAACAACCTTCCCTTCAAAAGAATGAGTAGCCACATCCTTCACTAAGAAAAATAAAAATTATAAAAAGTCCAACAACTTCTTTTTATTCCTTTACAGAATTTAAAAAAATATATTAAAAAGTCACCATCTGACCATACAGATGATCCAGTTCTATAGATATGCCTTCTTACAAAAACAAACAAATCTCCATTCATTACCTTCCACTGCACACACTAGCATTTTCTGTGCTATAGGCCTCTTCTCTGCAACAGACAGCACAATTCAGATTGACATTGCTGAAACCTTGAGAAAGTCCTAAACTAGTAGGTACTGCCATTACTTAAGAATGACATATGATTCTCTATGGTTGAAGCAAAATGCTGAGCACTGCAATTCAAAAATCTCTGCTAAAGCTGGACAAAGCAACAGGGTCTCCCTATTAGGAACAGCCACATGTATGTATTTTCTGCAAAATGCCTGGCTTCTTTATGCAGGCCACCAAGAATTTTGAGCCTTCCTGTATTTCAACACATTGTATTACAAACCTGCAGATACACACAGAAGTAAGTAGAAAATTAATGACATGGGGATTTGTGATTTTTCTAGATTCAATATTATAAGTCACTGGTAATTTTGAATACCTCTTTGCAGTAGATCCAAAAATTAAAACAGTTATAGAGTATCTTCAGAAACCAGAAGGTTTTCCCAACTCCTTGCCACGCATCATTCCTGTAACAATATCTCTATTGAGAAAGAACTCAATGTTATTTCTAGATTTCGCAAACGAACAATTTACAATACCTTTTCTAATCTTTTGATTTTGTTCACTGATGGGAGAAAGGGGTTCCTCCGTTTTATTTGTGTCCTTTCTGGCGGAGAAATGATAAAATAAAAGAACAGCTCTTTGAGAAGCTTGTGTCAGCTTCATTGTCAAGACAAAGGTCACTGCATTCCTATTCATGATGACCTATAACTGTACTCATTTAAAGCCTTCATTATTCTGTATTAGAGGGACCTCCTTCTCAGAGGTTTTAATTTAGCTCATTGTAAGAACAAAATGTGCAAGCACCGGAATACGGTGTTAAAATATTAAAAAATGATGATTTTTGCTACCAGAAGTCTTATTCCATTTGCCATCCACCCTTAAGATAACACGTGTGAAGTATGATTTCCAGAACAATATAAAACAAAATATGATACTTTTACTCTAAAGTGCGTCTCTAAACTCCAAGAAAAATACATAGTTTTACTGCACCTACATAAAAATCTCTTAAAAAATCCAAATTGCAACATCTCAAGATGAGTAATTGGTTTAACCATCATCTCCCAGGTCTATTATGTGTCATAATAATTAAATGACTATTATACAAGTAAACCTGGAAAAAAAATTATTAGAGATGCTGAGGAAAACTTTTAAATCACCTACACCTTCATACAGACTTAAACTCTACACTAAGATCACCAAGTTTGATTATAGGTTTGATGGACCAGGTACATCAACTGCTTCATGATATAACTTGACCTAGCTTTCTAAGGCTGACAAACTTCTTAACTAAATAGTGGCATATCTTTAGCAACACATCTCCGCTGATCACCGCTGAATAACCCTCTGGACTAAAGCTGACCATACTCAAGATAGCAAAATTATGGCACAGATACCTGCATTTCATTGTCACAAAGTGAATCAATGTTTGGAAATGGCTTCAAAGCTCTCAAAAAGACCCAAACAACAAATCCTAGGTGTTCAAAGAAATGGAGCTTGCTGCACTGTCTCTCACAATTCCAAATCAATGACCACAGCTCAGTTGCCAAAGGAAGGCCATGTTCCTCCTAGCTGACTACTACCTCTTAAGATACAGAGGACTGTGAGCTTCTGTAAGGAAACATGTTGTCACCACCCTGACCAAATTCCAAACTGTAAGCTAACAATACAAATGCACTCTTCAGCTGCATACATTAATCCTTATTTAGTCTCATTTTCCAGTATTACCAAGCACTTCCTAAGATAATATATTTTTCATTCTAGAGATTCATTTTGTCTAAGAGATAAGAAGATTATTCATAGGCATATTTTACTCACCATTAATTTAAAGCACCTCAGCAAAACATGCAAAATGTTTCACTACA
Source organism: Loriculus beryllinus (assembly GCA_039877255.1). Classification (NCBI taxonomy): domain Eukaryota; kingdom Metazoa; phylum Chordata; class Aves; order Psittaciformes; family Psittacidae; genus Loriculus; species Loriculus beryllinus. The sequence continues at coordinate 6,046 of JBCJKH010054811.1, read as the reverse complement.
CATCTATATATTTCCTCATTACAGCAAGGCAAATTAAAGCGATTCTAAACCTCATCACTCATGCAGTTGTACATGGATTTGTAAATTCTACTCTTCAGACAGGTCTCAGCCTAGTTTTATTTCCACATATGTCAGAACATACGAACACCCAAAAGACCTCCCACCTGTGAGATTTTTCTCCCCCTCCATAAAAAAATACTCAGAATCTTTGAGCAGACTGAACCATCCTTACAATAATCAATATAATTTCTGACCATAAGCCAGCACTTGCACACATCACTTCCCAGTCAAGACTCTAACCTCCTACCCACGGGAAACAGAGTACAAGCACACAGAGAAATCCACACTCTAAGGAAAAACTGTAGGGTTAAAACCAGTCGTTTGGCCTTTGAGAAAAAACAAAATGAAATCTCTTTTGCCAACAGCACAAAATTAAGGTTCCTACTGAACAAGAATACAGGAATATTCTAAATGATAATAACATAGGTCTAGATAAAAGCGGGTTTTAGCATTGAAGGTGGCACACGTGCTGCTACGGAATATCTGATGCTTGCTGTAGATCCTGCATAACCATCATTATATGGTGCACTAACGCACAGAATGTTTTGATATTTGTACTACTAAATAAGGTACTATTTGAAATACATTTTAAGATAAGATACAGTATATTAAAATAATCAAAGAAATACAGTCTTAAATTAGTTCTTAATTAATTCTTCGAGTCTGGCTAGATAACATGTTACCACATTTCAGACCAAGTCCTCAAGTACACAAGCAGCTTTCTAACACAGCATCATGCCATTACTTAGGACAGCCTTGGGTTTAAAATTACCAAATTCAGTGGAATTCAATAAAAACAAAAGTATTGACAAATATCAGTATGAAAACACAGTAGTATGATATATACAAAAGCTTACATTACTATAAAGATTACAAACCAAGAATTGTAAGTCAGAAAAAAAGACAGAACTAAAACTTTCTTTTAATCCTTAACCTTGTACATACATCGTGACAGACTGATTACGTGATGACACAGTATTTTTTTCCAAGCAACACTGCCTTGCTCTTTGCATCCACACCGAATAGAATGACAGCACTTGAGAGAATGAAGCAGGACTGTGTTTAATGAGGGTGCTACTGGCAGAACCTGATTTCACTTGTTGCAGGTGCCTGATTTACACAAGATGAACACAAAAAAAAAGACAACTAGTGATTGAGGCTCCTGAATGTCACCTTAAAGAATGAAATTGCCCCCTGACTCTGACCCACAGCTTTCTAATTCATTCTAGAAAATCAGCAATTATACATTTACTAAGCTGGTAACTATTCCTCAACTTCTCTCCACAAAGACACAGTTTGGAACAGTATGGGTCTTACACCAAGGAACTCAACTACAGTCACTGTCAAAGAGATCAAATTCCAGTACCTATCCTTCCAGGTCATAGGTGTGAAAATGAAACTGGTAAATATTTAGTGTCAGGATCTGTAAAACCCATAAATTAGAATATCAGTGCAAGAATATGAAAAAATACAACCTCTTTTGTTATGTAGCCAGACACTACCACCTGTGAGAAAACACAGGCGCTGAAATAAATCTCAGCTTTAACTGCAAGCGAAAAAGAAAACACAAGAAATGTAACAACACGGATGACAAAGTGTATCATAGCTGTTCATCTGGTAAACAGGGCATACATCCTGTGTTCCAAATTCTGTGACCATTAAACCTTACTTTCTTGAGTGTTTGTCCAAAAAAATATTAGAAATAATTGCCATTTAGACTAACACAACAACCAACTATAACAGCTTGATCCATTATCCTGGAGGGATCATCTTTGGAGATATAGCCACCAAACTTTCAAACCTCTGACTGTACAATCATTTTCAAAAACTCTTAATTGATTTTTATCCAGTTTTCAGGAATAGTGATTCAACAAGGGACACTCATCAACCCAGTATGAAGTCCTAGCTTAGGGGGGGTGATTCCTATTTGTTTATAAAGAAGCATGGGACAAAACCACCAGTGGAACAAGAGAGTTTTCTTCCTTAATCTTATTTTGGGAAATATGTGAGCAATTTTGCAGAAGTTTTCCACAGAAAGATAAAATGTGGAGTGTGAGACTGACAAAGCCTGGAAAATTCCAGCACAAATGTTTGAAGCTGGTACTCAGCAGTGGTAGAATCAGTATCTTCCAATTTAAAGTGACCTTCAACATATACAATAGAAAACTGCAAGGTAGTAACTTACACATTTGCACGCATATCTTTTCAGGTATAACAAACATTTTCACAGTCACGACTGCAACTTCACATGAACAAAACTGATTTCTAATTGGTGGGGGGAAAAAAAGAAGCATCAAACAAACACAGTTTTCATGATGTAATGCTGAGGACTAGGGGAGGAGGGAAGACCATAAAGCTGGCACAACAAAAAACCCACTAACGGAATACACTGAACTATTCCAGTACCTTCCCAAGGTCTCCATGAGGCGTCAGGCAGCTCTTCTTCATCAGTAGTTCATAACCTGAAACTGTGATCTCCCTTGGCACCACCACATTTTCACATTTTCCTCAACTCCCTTTCATTTCACAAATTTCTTACTCTTAAAACTTCACCCACTACCCAAAACTCTGTCAAATTTAAATAATTCAGGAACTACCAGAAGTTAAAGTGAGCTGCTCTAGATCATCTGCAGGCAGGTGAGACACGCACTTTCAGTGGCTTGGGGCATACAGACTCATTCACAATTCAGGGTACCATAGTGCACTTGTTCCAAACCAAAAACTTGTCATGTAAGCTACTATAATAAGAGGCGTAACAGTTTATGAACCATTTTCTATCATCATATATATAAATTCCTCTCTACACTCCTGTTAGTGGTAGGAAACAGCTTATCATTCCTCTTTTATCCTTTAAAAACAACAAAAAAACTAAAGCAGGAACTACAGTAGTAAAATAAAATCTCAAGGGCCATTTTGCTTTCCTTTTTTCTTCTCTCACTGCCACACCCCTAAAGCTTTAGTCTATAGTCTTTACTATTACTTACTATGGAGTTCTTTCTAACATCTAGAGGGCAAAGCCATACGCTGATTTCTATGCATTTTACCATATCCTTAACCTTTGTTATGTGAAGAAAAATAAATTTGAACTCCGTATTAAATTAGGAAAAGTTCTATCTAGAAACATTTTCAAACAAGCACTATGCTGTAAAAAGTACGTTAAAAAAATCCACTCATTTCCCCCTCAGATTTTAAGTGATTCTTAGGAATGCTATAAATATTAAACATTTAGCATGTTTCAGATTTACTTTGGAAAGTTTTCACCCTTATTTTCTTTTCAGCATGCCAACAATTCTTCTCCGGTCCATGTTGTTGCCTTTATTGAATTTGCTATCTCCTGGTTTTCAATATTCTACTTTTCACCCATTTTGAGACTTTCTGCACTACTACACTTGGATCTACATGCAAATTTGAAGAGAAATACAAATGAAGGAAATTCATAAACTGCCTTCAGATTACTTAAAATGCTTTAAAGTATTTTGCTGTAATATTTTTACTAGGCTTTCCTTACAATGCAGAAGCTAGAGCATCACAACAAAAAGAGACAGAGGACTTCCTAAAATCTTTAAACAAAACCGTACTTTCTATGTGTCATTCTGGATTTCCAGTAATTGCAAAATGTCTTTGAAGTTAACAATATGCAGTTTACCTACTTTTAACCAAAGCCATATTTAAAAAGACAAAAAGATTTGAAAAGACGAGCCTGTAGGAACACTCTAAGGAAATCTGCTAGGTTTTGCCTTGGAAGTTGAAGCTATGAGCTAGAGTCCCGATTCCTAACACAGTGCATTCAAAACATACAAAAAAGAAACTGAAAGAAGAAAACTAGCTGAAAATATGCCAGTAAGTTATATTATTCCTTCCCAAAAATTAATGTCATAACATTTTCTTCAAAGAGTCTCAACAGTGTGACTGGATAATAGAAGTGATACCTTTATGATTTTCTAAATAATGGGTTTTATTAAGTTAAAGCAAACAGCCAGAACAATACATATGCAACTTCTACTACACACAATATAAAGAATGTAAATTATAACCTCTGTAAAACAAATGAAAAGGTTACGGACTCTTCCATCCCTGATAACAGGCTGGGTTCTGGGTTTAGAGAACAGTTGTTTGCTTATTTAAACTGAAATAGGGTGAAATACATAATCAAGTATAAAGAAAAGGTTAATGGAGTTACATGGTTTCTATGAGAACAAACTCTAGATTAGTAAGAAAAACAAAAAGAAGATAGTTCAGCTAGTAAAGAGGTTACAAGTGGTCTCAGGTTTCAATTTTTAGTGGTGAGGGACAACAGGAAAAATTACCCAAGATTTTTGTAACAATTCGTTTAATAATACACCACTTTCATAACAGAAGTGTTTTACACTTGCACAATGTTAATAACTTTATTATACATGGAAGCCTGTAATAGGCTGATTACACAATAAGACTGCAAACAACCACTGGTACTTTCCTGACACCAGGAAAGTACGTAAGACTGAAACATCACCAAGAGTACATAAAAAACCATCAGCATAAACATCACCAAAATTACATTAAAAAACTAATCAAAAAATACATTTGCAAAAAGTGGTTTAGAACAGTGCCACTGCCTTTCAGCAGCTTTGAATGGCCACCAGTATTTCTAGCAGGTTTCCGTGGCTCCACAGGCATTTATCAGGATTCACATATAATAAATAATGTACCACAAAATATACATAAGGTAAGGCAATAATTCCAAAGAAAAGTTCTGTTGATATTAACAGGCCACTCAAGTTCTACTTTTATAGTTGATGTCATCACCAGAAGCCTTTGATGGAATTGCAGCCTTAGGCCCTAAGAGCCTGCAACGATGAACTGCTGCAAACCCCTACTGTAAAGAGCTCCAGAGACACCACTGGTAGACTGCTGGGCAGAGGGGTCAGTGTTAGCTGATCCTGATGCAGGACAGGGGCCTCAGTATGTACAATTGGGAGTAGATTATTTCTTATTGTACATGGAAACCTTGACATAATCTTAAAACGTGGGTGTTTATTGTTCATCATCTGATGCCGTAAGACATCAGAAAATACATAATAAGATAAGCACGTTCTGGAATGTAAATCTTTTTAAATGCTAGCTATTAAGTTGAGATGAGTAGGTGAGTAGGGAAGAAGGCGAACAGAAGGTGTAAATTAAGAAGCAGACGAGACCCCAGGATTAAGCCCAGAGGGCCCGGAAGCACAACAAAAGAGAGGGAACCTTATACACTAAAAGGACACGGAAAAGGGGAAGAGCAGGAGATCAACATTTTTGAACCATGTATAATAAAGAATGTGTCTCAAAAGCCTATCTGGATTATGACTGTAGTTTCAAGTTGGGGTTCTAAAGACCTGAACCAGACACACACGTTTTGCTCTCGTGGTTTGTGTCAACAGAATCTCTTTCTGGAATTACAGTCTTACATAGGAGTTCTGGAGACATTATTGTTTATATTAAAGCTACCATTCTGGGCTCTTCATACAGACCCAAGAATATTTGCTCCACCTGCCTGGAATGAGCATCACCTGGAAGAACAAGGGTACTTTAAAACCATCAAGATTTAGGTAGCAAAATTCGTATCAGCCCAGACATAAAAGACAGCAATTTGAAATGTCATAGATCCCTTCCTCAAGAAGCTGATACATATTTGTCACTATCTGTAAATTGGAAGTTCCAATACACTACTGGTGCATAGAATTCCCATGCTTCATTACACTTTCCTGAGAGTAAAGCAATTAGAATAAACCTTAGTCCTATGAACAAAGTTAATTTTTTGCATTTTAATCTTTTGGGCTACTCCCTGACAATCTATATAATGTAAATTTGATTGCTAAACATTGTCACTTGAACAAAACCACTATTTTAATCTATTGATTTTTTGATTAAAAACCGTAATAAACAGATCTAAAAAAATCAGCCTGAGATTTTTAGGTGGGAGCCGTGAACATAAAGGAGAGGATGCTCCTCTCTGTGAGCAGCTCCT
>JBCJKH010054809.1:25311-56985 GCA_039877255.1 Loriculus beryllinus | reverse complement strand
CTCTGTTTGGGAAGCATTTTCCACCAGGAATCATGATCAGAAATTGCTCTGGGTTTTAGATACAATCATTGAAACAGTCCTGCAAACTCTCATTCTGACAGTGAAAAACCCTCTAAGGATAAACTGCTCATCACAGACCCTCTGACTGCCTCAGGTTTCCCTATGGTTCAATGCTCCTGACAGCCACTGAAAGCTGGATCACCTGTACTCCTGCTCCCATGGCTGTGACTCGAGTTCCCTTGGGCTGTTTCTCCTGGCTCCCTGCTGCCATCAGTGGGCTGAGGAGCAATGCCTGAGCCAGAAGAGTGCCTGAGACATCACTTCCATGTATTCATGCTGCAAAACCCTCCCCAGTGCCTTAAATCCTGCCCTCCAGCTTTACCATTACAGGGTGCCAGGAGAGGCAGGCAGCTGATGCTGTCGGTCCCAATACTGACACTGTGCTGAGGTCACTGCGACTGACTGGTGCTCCCAGGTAAATGTCACCTAAGTGGCTTCAGCCTCCACGTCCTGACACCCTTCAAGAAGTTCACCTCATAGTGTTCCTTAAAAAAAATGTTTTCGCATCTCTCTAGCCCCTAAGGAGCAGCAATAAAAGAGGATGAAAGATTTATCATTGCAGCGACAGGATGGCAGCTCAGTGAGTATTAAATAACTACAATAGAAGTAGACAGGATTTGTTTTGATGAATACTAAGTAGAACAAATGAAAAATTCAGTTTCCAGAGAGAACTATGCACTGACTGGACTTAGATTAAATGGATAAATGGAGGAAAATGGAGGAGTGAGAAGTTTTTGGTAATTCCTTGATATTTTGTTTTGACGGTTTCAGAATAAATTGTTTCAACACATTATTTTGAGAGGATGCTTTTATTCTAAAATTCACATGAATTGAGAAATAATGAAACAGCACATCATGCATTATCCTCAACCAAAGTGTGATTTCTTTAATATTTTTTTCTAATTTAGTTGCTGAACTACTGAAAAAATAATCCATTCAGGTAAGGCCAAGCAAAATCAAGGTTGATAAGAGGTCTGATAATTCGATTGCTATCCACTCATGTCCCTGCCTGGCATGTAAAATTATTTCAGGAAATTAAAACCTCCATAATGACGAAAGTAGAACACACTTTTGTGTGCTTACCTCCTCTAACATTTATTCTTCATTTTATCTTTCCCTGTCCTTGTCTCACTTTTCATCTTGTGTGGGATTTCTTTATAGAAGATGTTTTGTCCCCAGAGCAGAAAGCACAATGATGATCAGCAGGTGACAGATGACACCCAAGAGAAAATGCAGTGCTGCTCTACAGCACATTCATCTGGATGCCTGGGATTAAGGTGGATGCAGTTTTCTTGGCTAGTGAAATGCATCTGTCCAGAAAGTAAATGCATCTCCCTCAGGCTTCAATGTAACCTCTACCTTTATTTCCAGAGTAGAAGAATTCAAGAGGCAAAATCAAGACGAGCCCACTTGTATTTTCCCATCCCAGTTACACACCTTTGCACATTGAACTTCCCAACTATTTCCATGACAACGGAATGTAGACTGACATTTTTTTCCTCCATTGGCAGTGAATTTCTAAACAAGGGATTTATGAAGTATCATTGTTAAGAGATGCATTGGGATCTGACAGACATGCCATGCGTTTCTGAAATAACTCACTCCTGGCTGTCAGGAGGGTAGGGTTCTTTGTGAAACACCATGCTTAACATTCACACTGCCACCATCACTAAGTATTGCCTGCTCGCGCTGAAGCCCCGGTAAGTGGTGAGCTGATAAAGCATGCTGTAAATCACTCGCCGTATCCTTGCTTTTATGCTTTTGTAGTTTTATTGCTTTACTTTAGCCGCTAGCTCTTGCAACTGAATCAATTAAAAGTTTACTTATCACGTATCATACTTGGGTAGGGAACATGTGGGTACTCCCAACCCCATCCCTGCAGCAGGGCTAACAGCATGATCACATGTGGCTCTCCCACCAGCACACACCAAGTGCCAGGGCTACCTCAGGACCCAAATTCTGCCCAGAGCAACCTTCTAGCTCCTGCCACAAAGAGCAAGCTGGAGGCAAAGTGAAGCAGGCAAATAAGGAGCAGCAGCTGGCTCCAAAGGCCCTCAGCAAGTGGAGTTATGGCCCTGGCAGCAAAGCCTTAACATGGTATGGGTGAGCCCAGGCACAGAGAGACTACAGCACTGTTAGCTTGGTGCTTCTCCACAAGTCACCTTGGTCCAGCTCAGCTGTACAGAGAAACAGTTCAAAGAGCAAAGGAAGGGTAAAACAGACATCAGGAGGAGAAAGGCCTCCTTTAAAAGCCCTGGTTTGATTTGTAGTTCAGCAAGTTCACAAGAATGATTGCTCAAAGCAGAAGGAAAGGTTAACGTGTGAATGCTTCACCTCTGAAAACCTGGGTACCACTCCTGACTGTGTCACAAGTAAAAAATAAGGTTTTTTCCAATACAGAGAAAAATTAATAAGACCTTTAATGAGTCCATAAAAACATCAGGATAGCTTTAGTCCCTTTCTTTTTAGTAACTATTAGGCTTGTACATTTTCTTAATGGAAGTACAGAGTGAGAAAAGTGCTTCCTTATGAAGAAAAACGAGGAAATGGCTGCTAAAAGTGGAATAGTCAAGGCTGTGGAAATGTTACTGGTTCCCCCATCCATGTGAAGAAATGGAATTGAGAGTGAGGGGAGAGGGAACTGCCAGACGAAGGAAACTTGAACAGCAATGGCACAGCTGAGACATGTACAGCACACTTTGGGGCAATTACTAAGTGTTTCTGTATTGCAATTTTTCCTTTCAAAAACGGCAGACCTAACTAATGTAAGGAAAACCGATTTTGGTAGGATTTTCTCTTACTTGCCAATGAATGCTCATTACCTTTGCTAGGTTTATTTCTGTCTGGTTACATTTATGTCAGTAATGCAGATTCTCTCTTCAGAATGAATTGAGAGATGGAGGTAAAAATCTTACTACACTTTATTTTTAAGTACTTTCAACAATGCTGACTAAGAAGTTAGGATGCAATTTCTAATGTTGTCAGAGCACTCATCTAACTGCTGTTGATTCTTGCTTGCTTCCCTCTGCCTCCCGCTTTCCTTGCTACCTGCTAACCTGTTAAGCAGCAAGTCCCCAAGAAGCACTTCCAGATCTGCTGTGGGAAGTTCAAACCACTCAAGGCTTAACTGCTCTGCAGTGGACCAGCCCTTTATAACTCCCTCCCCCTGGCAAGTCAGGGCAGGCTGCCACTGAAGCCAAGAGCAGAGCACTGTGTTCCTAGGACAGTATGTGTGGCAGCAGGGTATACCCATGCTGTCCAGCCCCACTGAAAGTCCAGCTGGGACACCACCAGAAGTAATGACATGGGGCAAATCACCAGCTTCACTAGCAGTTCAACAACGTGGTTCCTTCCTTGTGCCTTAGGAAAGGTGCTGACAGTGTTTCACAGCACTCTATGTTAATGGTGTCATTTCCACATCTGGTATTCAATTGTCCCTTGAGTGTCATAGGTGCCTCCCAGAGGTATTTCCATAGATTCCCTCCAGAGGCTTTTACTGTGCATCACTGTATGGTCTGAACTATGCATCCACAGCAGGGGTGCCTGCCACTTCACTTTCCTGGGCGTTTTCCCAACCCAAAGCCTTCTGCTCCAGTCAAACAAGGAGACCTGCACAGTGACCAGTGATCCTGTGCCAGCTGTGCAAGGGCTATGCTTTCGGTCAGGGTTGGAGGGCTGTTCATGAGAGACTAGGAAGGATCAGGGATTCTTCAGAAAGTAAGAAAAAAAAAGCGGCAGAAGTATCCAAGGCCACCCTGGCTGGACAGGAAGAGGCAGAGGGCTGAATTGCTGCCCCCCAGCCCAGCTGCCCCTGCTCTCTGGGCACCCCAGTTCAGCTGCCTCCAGGCACAGGTCCCAGCACCCTCTCGCTCAACCTGCCAGAAGGGAGGAGTGGGGCTGGCCGGGGCCCCAAGGGCATGTTGCATGAGATAAGTGACTGTGCCAAACAAAAAGGAAAGGGAGTTTCTTTTGGGGAACAAGGTGAAACAGCTCCTCTAAGCATGCAGGCGATTTCTGGGGTCAGTTGCACCAGGCACATGCATGTGTGCTGGTGTGCCCTGCGGTGCTGGGGACTAACCATGGAAGCAGGCTTGTCAGCCCTGGGTGCCGGATGTGGTGACACCCAGCATCAGTATGGGCACCTCAGGTACCCACAGAGCTCTCACCCCATGTGCGCATCTCCTACAGAAAGCTGCAGCTTCACTGGCAAGACTGACCAGCCTCTCCCTACAAAATTTTCACTGTTTCCATCCATTACAGGAGTTGTTTAGCAGCAGGAGCCCTGGAGCAGACATTCAGCCTCACACAACACCTCAGCAGAGCCTGCAGTGTTACATATGGCCAAGGACACTGTGGAAGCCAAGTTTTTGTATCAAACCTCATTTTCTCTACATACCCAGGAATCAGGGATATGACATCCCTGCATGCATTTACGGAGCACCCTCTTACGTTCATCTACTCCTTGGGAATTACCAGCTTGGGCTGCCTAAAGAGCAGGGTACAACAGTTTACTGTTGCTTTAGCCTGTGGTGCACGCTTCCAGAGCATGCTGACAACATCCCACCAGGTCTGACAGAAGTGAATGGAAAGGTGAGCAGTGAGGTCCATCAGAAAACTCAGCTATGCCAGCACTTTACATGGGTCCTGCCTTCACAGAGATGGCAAAGCCTGGCATTGGGCATTACCAGCACTCAGTTCAGATGTGCTACACACTATGTGCCAAAGCAGCTCTTGCTTTCCTCACATTTGCCTTGCAGAGGCCACATTTGCCTTGCAGAGGCCTTAGCCTGTAAGGCCCTACTACATTCAAGACCCCAGACATGACAGCCTGCCTTCCCATGCAGCATCCTTTATCTTGTCAAGACAAGCAGCCCACCACCACCTTCCCTTGCTGAGGATGCCAGGAAGCACGGTACACAGGTCTTGCAAAGTGCAGCACCTGCAAATCTTTTAAACTTTGGCCCCGGGTCCTTGCAATCCTGCAGAGAGGTGGGATAAGCTCAGCATGCTGCAAACAATTACAGGGAGGTGGAGGAGAGACAAGCACCACTCGGCTCTATAGCAGTCAGCAAGCAGATGGCTCTCTCAGCTTGCTCCGAAACTGAGCTCCAAGGCTCTGAGGAAGGACAAAACCTATCCACTTTCCTGGGGGCTGGGCTTTTAAAACCTGTGCTTTATGCACTACAGTAGGATAAATCTTAGACTTGATCACTTTCCCACTTCCGGGCCAAGACCCCCCAGCAATGCTGTGGCAGACCCTTGCATACCCTTGGTACACAGAGCCCAGCTAACACGTCCCATCTGCCGCAGTGAATCAGCAAAAGCCATCAGTATTTCCCAGCAGGATTTTGGCACCTGCCCACAGAATGAGTTGACAGCCTCACCTGTTATTCCCTGCCACAAGAATAATTAGCTTGCATTTTTACAATGCTTTTCAGTGGAAAATTTCCCAAAGTATTTCACAAACAGCACGAAGCATAGGAAAAGGGTCTGTGCCTGCCAAAACCTGAAGCACAGCCATTCTGTTCTGGAAAACAGCAACTGCTAAATAATGAAGAGAAACAATACAGAGCTTTTTAGGAAGCAAAAGCAAATGGCTGGAGGAGTGTGGAAAGACATCCTGGAAACTTAGTTAAAATTAATTTGAGTCAAACCAAAAAAGCTGCAGATATGTAACTGTGTTGGCTTTAATTTTAATTCTAAAGGCTTCCTTTTGTTATTTGTGTGCTAGTTGCAATCAGGCTCCTGCTTCTTTGGAAGACAATCAAGGAAGCAATTTCTGCCTTTATTGAAAAAAACAATGCTGAAGAACAGTTAGATCACTCAGATGTCCTTCAGTCAGCAGAGCAGCAGGCTCTGAGAAATGCTGCTCGAGAAGCAGGAGTTGCTGGGGTGATCTCAGAAGAGATAGCAAATATCTTTGAGTGCTCACACAGGAACAGGGAAATTTTGGAGGCACAGCTGGGATACAGATCCATGATAAGGTCTCTGATGGTAAGTCTCGATTTCAATTTTTATCAGTGGGGACCCAGTCAGTGGAAGGTGGGGAGAAACCTTCCTCATCCCAAAGTAGACGCTGATGGATCAGCTGAGTTCCAATCTGTACTATACACTAGCATCTGAACTTGGATACTTTGTGCCATCTGCGACTCCCAGGGGTGTCCAGAGTGTTCAGATGGGGCTGACGTATGAGACATGGCCAAGGGTGCCTTTCTGGAGTGGCAGCTGTAGGCCAGGGCAGGACTTTAGACATCGCAGGAGGCATCAGGATAGGCATGTTTATCCAAATCCCTCCCACCTTAGATCCTTCCACTCTGCAATGAGAGTGCAGAAACCTCATGCCCATGCAGACAACAAGGTGTGCACACCTACAGTTCGCTGCCCTTGGCTCAAACTGCTTTCTGTTCCTCAGTGTTGCTAAACCTAGAAACAGAAGGACCTCACAGGATTGTAAATGAAAGGCCTCTCCTGCCAGCAGGAAAGTGCAAGAGATACCTGAATTTCAAATGCTAATGTGTGCTTGGCATCTTGAGCATCAAGTGGGTGATCACAATTGTCTGACACCTACACACTTGGTGCCCACAGAATAGAGGCAGCAATGAGACACACTGAAAAAGTGATTACTGACAATATTGCTGGGTTTGAAAGTGGTGATTTCAATTCAAATAGAAAGTATTCAATCATTCTATCATTATGTATTTTCCAGTCAATATAATGTCAGCAACATCTCATTGCACCTTGGGTGTTTTGTTTTGGGTTTGGGTTTGTTTTTTTCTCAATTTTAGGAAGAATGCTGCACCTGGATCTGTAAGACTCCAGGAACAGCCATGTGAGAACACATATTTAATGCACTTTTGCATTTCCCAGAGATTATCAGATTACGGTTATCAAGTCATGGGTTATGATTTTTCATTATCTGAGCTGCAGAGTTCTTGAACCTGAGAAACCCACTCCTTCAAAGTCTAAATAAAAATAAATTGCTAAAAATAGTACACTTATTTCTATAAGCTCTTCTGGAAAAGTCCTCTGTACACCCCCAGGGCTATAAAAGTAACAAGTTTTACTCTTCAAGAAAATAACAGGGTTTCTTTCTGAAATAAAATTCTGAGTTCCACTATGATGCAGGAGCTTTATCTTGAAATGCAGAAGTGAGTCTCCATACTTCTGTGTAAATTCTTATTTCAACAAGACCTTGCCTTTAATACTGCAGTAGATATAGTACCTGGGAAAAGCTGTTTAGTAACTGACAAAATGTCAAAGTATGTTTCTGCAAAACAAAGAGATTTATAACGAAATGTGTGTTCTAGCTTTTATTTAAAATTCTTTATTAACATGTTCAAATATTTAATCCCAGGAAAGAGAGGAACAGAGATTAGATGCCGAATTAATTGACTGGCTTAAAACAAAGACCACAGTGAAAAAGGATCCTCATCATGTACTGCTTTGTGAGTCCGCTTGAGTAAATAATTGCAGATGCAACTAATTGGACTAAAATATTACCAACCAATAGTAACAGTTGAATAGCAGGATCCCTCGGAGACACAGGTTTGAAATGACAACTCATTTGCAAGTTGTCTGGTTTTGATTTTGTAGAATCATACGAATGTAGGCTTAGCTTAAAACTCAGGAGGTCAGCTAATTTAAATCCATCCTCCTGTCCTCAGGCAGGAGTGAATATCCATTACTGAGAGATGTGTGTCTTGTGTAGCCCTAAAACACTCCAGTCAGTCTCAGTAGCTCATGCTAATTCTTAGCAATCGTTACATTTGACCTAAATCTCTCATGTTGCAATTTAAGCCGATAATTTCTTGCCTTGCCTTTGGTCATGATGAAGAAATGAGCAACGTCTTACTTGTAGCAAGTTTATACACATTTTAAGACGTTCTTGAGATCCCTGTTTTCCCTTCAGTATTCCCTTTCAGAAAATAAACAATTCCTCCCACCCATCCTCTACCCTTTCGCTTGTTCATTCATTCGTTTGTTCGTTCATTTGTTACTTCCTTCCTTCTTTTTTTCCTTCCTGCCTTTGTACAGATCACTTATCAATAATTTAATTTGCTTTCACTTGATATAGAAATTGCAGGTTTGATATTTTGATAACACATGCAGGTGTGATATTTTTCGTTATCTCGGTTCAGTGCTATCTGCTGTTTCAAAGTAAGTTTGCTAGCCAGATATGAATCCCCTTTTCAAGGTCATTATTTAACTCATATCTCCCCAGTATTCTTATGAGTGTTATGTGTAAAAATACAGAAAAAATATCCACAACGACTACAGCTATTGTGCAGCTGCTTTGCCAGTCAGCCTGCCAAAGAAAGCCGCCAGGTGGGTTTCACTTGTTTCCTTTTTAAGAGAAGTATGATGGTTTGCCATTCACTCTCCACTTTTCCTTTATTCTAGCATCATGAAGTACTACAGAGAGAAACTATCCGTATGTTGGCTTTAAGAACACTGATGAATGATGATGAAGGGCTGGGTTTATTAAGTCCTTGTTCTCAATCAGCAAGATTGAGGATCTTACTGTTGTTTTCTTACACCCAAAATAAATGTTCCCACATTGAAGCTCTTGGCTATTTTGAAGTGTGCCCACTACTTGGTATCTAAATGCCTGAGGTTCTCTATAATACCACAGGACTCCACAAAACACAAATACTCACTTGGAAGTGAGTGAAATCCCACTTCAAATGCCTTGAAGAAATTAATGCTGGAAATAGAGTATGAAAGAACTTTTTCCAGAAACATGGGATACAATGACACTTTGACAAGGAATCAAAAAAAAGCATCTGGGAAAAAGCAAAGTTCTAGTCAAGATCAACATCTGTGCATCGTGTACCTGCTGTCATTTCTAATAATTTACAATGTTTTGGCTCAGGTGGCTTTTTCCCAAAGAGAGGGGGTTATAAAGCGTTCCTGAGGAGACTCTGCTGGGTTATCTAAGCCAGTTTCTGCTGAGTTAGAAAACCTTGGACCTTATGAGAATTTCAAAATTTAGGTGTATGTGGATCTGATATGGGAGCTACAATGAACATCAGGAAGTGGGTTTACATCTTTTGGGAAGCACACAAGTTTAAAAAGAGTCTTTAGAACAAGTGTCTAAGGAAAAGTGTAATTCCTTTATCACCTTATAAAGGTCAGCATAATCCCTGGAGTGTTCAGCTCATCCATTAAATTTCAAATTAATCTTTCTTTGTTTTGGATTTTCTTCTTAGGCAGAAGACATTCACCAAGTACTCTGAACCAGATCCAAGCTCTGAAGTACTAATTTGTACCACAGTCTTGTAGGGCTCAAATCCATCTCCTGTTAAAGTCAAGTGAGAATTGAATCCTGGTCATAAAAAATAAGCATTGTGCAGTGTGGGCTGTTCAACATTGTTGATCAGTTTGGCTTTAGCAGGCTCAGGGGCAGCCTTTGCTTGCACTGCTGTGGTGAGGCATTAGATGGAAAAGCTGTGGGCTTGCTGCTGTAGCAGGACAGGGAATTAGCCTACTCAATTCATTAGATGTGAGAAGACTGTTTCAAGTGAACATTTTCCATCACCTCCCTTCTTTCCATCACATCCCTTCTTCCCCTACCCTGAAACAAATGGCCATTTAAGCATAAAAAAAATGTTAGGGAGAGAGAAATATTATGATTTAACCCCTGAAGGCACTTACATTCCCATATAGTATAAAGTGCCTTGACAGTCACTTACACTAAACACCTACTAAAATCAGGTGATGTTAATTCTATCTTTTGTGTTTTCTTTCATGTTTCAAATTAAAAACCTGGTGGAATTTCATAGTCTGATAAATTTTAATTGATGCTTTCTACTGACTCCAGAGGCTCAAGACAGACCAACCCATCTACTGAAATGGCACACAACAACACCTTGGACTAAATCCATCGGACAGTTGTTCAATGCAGAAGTGTCAAGTGTGGTTTAGGATTGTACTTCCTGAGTGCTAGAGGTGACTTCTTTCTCTAGAGAGCTGGCAGAAAAAAAAGATGTGAGAGTGTAGTGTCAGGGATAAGGGATCCCAGAGTTCAGGGTCTTGCTTCATTTGATCCAATAAGAGCCTTGAAACAAAGGACTCATCTATACTGCTCTGTGAAAAGCAGGGCACAGAGCCCCAGCCCAACAGGATCTACCTTGCTGCCAGAATGGACGGGTTTTACAGCTATGTCAATACAAAGTTGCGCTGGCTTTGCTGGGTGGTGGGGCTTGCCAAGGTAGGCACATCAAACAGGCTTGTGTTTGAGAAGAAGGTGTGCCCATGGCAGGGTTTCAGACTGAGATTATCTAACTTCAAGCGTCCTCATCAAGGTGTCTATAAGGCAGCAAAAGGCTCCACTCTTATCTAAACATTCAAGTTTATTATCAGCTGAGATGCCGTAGGGACAGCACGACCCCAGCTGGTGGTTCAGGACGCAGACGTGTTGCCACATCTGCGGTCTCAAGTAGATGTCTCAGACAACCTATGATACCACAAACAGCTTCAGATACCCATGGTTACACAACTGTACCAAGCCCTGGATCACCAGTGATTGAAAATGAGAACTTTAATATCCAGCTCACATAGGTCTATGTGACAATTTTAGGCCAAAACACACCTACAATCTCTACAGGTACTCTGGATTAGCCTCTTTAGGCTAGCTTTGGTACGATCTATAGCTCACTCCATTACACCAGCTAGAAATTACCCCAGTTTGCAGGCCTTTGAGCTGAGCAAGGCTTTGACTGTTCTGGAGCCTCTTCACTCTTTGGGCAGAAATTTTATCTTTGAACTGACAGATTTCACCTCCAGATCTTTTATTTCAGCAAAGCAATATTTTCTACCAGAAAATCCTATGTTGGAAAACTACCATGCAGATTTCCTCGAAGAGGCTTGAGAATGGCACTGATTTTTAATGCAAACACTATATTAGATGTTGTCTTTTTTATTTGGGGGATAGAGGCTTGGTTTTCTATAGTTTTTAGAGGTTACTGCCCAAGTTGAGGGCCAGGACCCGTGCTCCATCCCTCAACTGTTCTCTTCACCATATAGTTTCGGGGGGGGGACGGGGGACGACACAGGAGATGGCCGCAGACCCGGATCTGTGGTGCTGCTGCATCTTTCCACCAGCCCCTCAGCATCCCTCATGGGGGTAGGGGTGAGAAAGAAGAGGCATCGACTGCTTCAGAGGGCAAAGGCCTTCTGGAGGAGTAGGGGGTGGCTTGGTCTGAGCACACGATCAAGGGACTTGTTTGAACAAGAGCTGCTCAGAAGGGATGACGCTCATACTGCCGTCCTTACTGAAACACCCAAGAAGTTTGCTTTTTGCTTTCAGCTGCAACCCGAGTGTTAACGTTGTTATCTGCTAATGAACTGTATCTTTTTTATCTTGCAGATGCCCAGAAATGTAAAGCTGCTTCTTAAACAGCTCCTGGATGAATAGGTTGGTAAGTGTTACTTTCTTAGCGCTTTGCAATCCTCAGAAACCAATTATTTTTATTTCAGAAGCTGTGAATCCTAGAAAGCCTATTCCTGGCTCAGAAATGTAATTGAAAGCATCAGTACTCTAAATTAGGAGCATGATCTAATTGATTAGTTTTACATAAATATGAGTTCCAAACTGAAGTAAGGTGGAAGATTTTATTGCCTTCACTTCTTTAAAACATGAAAGTTTTCTTTTTAACACTGATTCTCAATAAATATTCTTTTCAATGAATTCCATTGATGTCTTGCACATTGCTATAATTTTATCAGACTACACTGAGACATGTTATGTTTTCTCCTTGAGAGTCTTACATGGGTGTTCAAAGCATTTGATCATTGGGAAGAGTGATTTGGGAAGCCATCTGATCTAATGGGCTCGGCACTAGACTTGGACGATAAAGACCCAGGTGCTAATCTTCATTCTGTGACCTTGGGCAAATCATTTCATCTTCCAGCATTTCTCTCCTACCTTTTATCTTTCTTTAACACTCTTAATTAAGCTGGAGTGCTACAGATAATACAGATAATAACCAGTCCTTGCCTTTCATGAATTAGACATGCTCCTCTTACAATGCCACTGAGGTTGGACTGTGGTGAATGTGTGCAATTACTTTTAGTAAAGACAGTAGTTGTTGCACACAACCTCCCTGGATTCGTATGAGCATCTGGATTAATTATATCCTGCCTTAAGTAATCCTCTGGAGAATGAAAATAATGAAGGGTAAATACCTTTCATTAATACAATTATGGAGTGTAATATGAAAAAATCTGAATGCATCATACATTTCAGTAACTACTTAATGGAATGGGAGGACAGAACTAGAACAAACACCCTGTCCTCAGACATACTCACTGCTTGGTTTCCGCTAGCGGGCCTTCCTACAGGGAGGCAGAGCTGCCAAGCTTCCCACACCAGCAGCAGCACATCATCAAACCCTGCGGGTTTTGATGAGGAGACATGACCAGGCAGCAATCGGTGAGCGCCGTGATACTGAGAACATGCAGCAAGGATCGTAAGCTGCATGCTAGGAGAGCTCATCCGTCGCCTGCCACGATGCTGCAGATGGGGGGAGGACTAGGGTCTGCGGGCGTCCCAGAGGACCATCAAGTCTCTGAGCAGCCACGACAGGCTGCATATTACAGAGGGACAGAGGCAAGTGCCAAGCTGCTGAGCCACAATTCAGTGACTGAGGATGTGTCTGTGGAAGTCACTCAGCTATGATTAGGAAAGTAGAATTTCCAGCAGAAAATAATATCCTGGTTAAGAACTCCTAGTGTCTAAAGTAAACAGTGACATCTTTGTATTGAAAAAGAAATCAGTGAGAGAAATCTAACCTGTGAAAACCATCTGGATGCACACAGTGGAAAATGGATCACGACAGTCTGAGTGCAAGAGGATGTGATGAAAGGTTTATTTCACGTTCAAACAGATAAGGTAGATGTAATGTAAAAAAATCCAGAGCCCTCTTACTGCAATGCCAGCATGTTTAGTTGAAGATCACAGCAGTCGGGCATTCAAGCACTCTGAGCTGCCCAGGAATGTTAATGCAGGCCCCTTGCAGTGCCACACCACCAGTAGCGAGGGTGGTCTTTCCCTAACGTCACCTCTCAGACAGACAACATACAATGCATGATTGCTACTTGAGAATAGCTGTAGCAGCACCTAAAGGAGACACTTATGTAGGACATTGTTATCCAGGGAAAAACTGAAAAAAAAGAGGCACTGTCTGTATAAAAGACAGTAGAGACAGTTCTGCCTCCTGTCTTGAGTGCGGCACTGCTCTGCTCTTTCATTCACTGAATACAGTTCACTAGGAAAATGTACAGTTTACAGTATTTTAGGGAATGGTTAGAATTTCACCCTCAGAGGAATCTTTAGGACATAATAAGCTTTCCAGATTACAAAATGGGCTCTGTCTGCTTCTCATCCTTCTGGTAGAAAGACAGAAAAATTAATGTATTTTGCAAATTGGAGGGATCTGTGTTTCTTTTCTCCTCCTTAGCTAGTGTATTGCTAAAGCTTAAAGACCTGCAAGGTGAGAAATACACATTTCATATCTAAGAAGCCATTTGAACAAGAGGGTTGGGCTAAACAAGCTCCAAAGGTGTTGTCAAACTTCAACTGTCCCATGATCCTTTGAAGCAGTGTACAATCTTCCTACCAAATAGGTCCTACAGCTTTGCTTTATTCCCAAATCAGTGGAGCACATCAGATCCCTAATCCAGTCATCTCTTGGGGAAAATATGGTGCACCTCTACAACAGAATCTATTGTGCTGCTCTTTGCTTATTTTTTGGCTTCCTGTTATTTGAATAGCAATTAAGGGAAGGGGAATTAGCTTCAAGCTAGAATTGGCTTAAATACTTTATGAGGGAATCAAACAGACCTTCAAAGTCATGCTGACATGTCTAGCTCCAGACATTGCAATGCATGCCAATAATTTACACCCTGAGTACTGGATATAGGAATGGGACTGCTGGCTTTTATTTTTTAAGCAGCACATGCTCCCCATATCTCTGCATTGTTATAAACCCTCCACGTCTATGTAATTTTCTGCTCAATTAAGTAAAAAGCACTCCCCAGCAAAATATCCAGAGTGGCTGGATGATAACTCCTTACAGAGGCAATCACAGCTTTCTGAAGATGGGGGAGGAAGAGTGCCCCTGAATGTGCTTTGCTTCCACCAGCAGCAGACAGGACTGCCTAGTGCTAGTCGTCAACTGTCTGCTTCCTGGCCCACATCTGGCCATCCACCCCCCTCTAGTTATTTCTCCTGGTCTTGTAGTCCTCCAATGCAAAATTTCCAGGTATCTCACTCTCTAAATGCCTAAGGCAAACATGGCCTGCTGGGAGGGTAATATATGTTCACACACTATCATTTTCTTCCTTAGCTTATGCTGCTATCCTCGCCAAACACACACATGCAAGACAAAGTCAAGAATGAACCCTGCATTCACATCAAAGAACACAAGATACCCCAGGTTAAAGAAGCTATCAAAATTAGCATTAAACTGAATTGAACATGCATTAAGGATCAGTCAAGGTACCCAAATAATCCTAACTCCTGTCCTGCTGAGAGATCAACCATCTGCCATCTCTGATTTTGTGGGCAGACTGATGAAAATACACACACCAACACACTAGATCTAGTTTTGTTTACATATATATACACACACATATATGTCTAGTCTAAAGTACTAAATGTAGTGCCTTGTCGTCATACCAACCTTTGTATTTTTCATGTGAGTACTAAAATTTTATGATCTGGGCCTAAGAGATCAGTATGAGAGCAGAGCTGGCCGTGTGTCTAATGGCACCGGGTCGGGAAATTCCCAGGAGCAGGCCAGGTGCTTGGCAGCCTGCAGAAGCAGACAAGGAGGAGGTGAAAGTAGTACCTGCCTCCTGAGGGACTGGTGAGGCTTTAAGCCACTGTCTGGCCTCATGAAGAATAAATGCCATGGGTCTGTGCCCCCTCGTAATGTTTCTGAATTCTCCAACAGCCACCACCTTTTCGATCAAACCAACAGGAGCTCTGCAAACCACACGTATGGCTTCAATGAAGCTGTGTTTGAAATGTTTTTCAGAGCTGAGGCAGCAGTGGCAGAGAGAAAGATCCAGAATGACAGACAGAGGAGGTAAACAAGAGGAGTCTGAAGGGTAAGGATGAGGTAACACCATATCAGAGTCTTAGATTCAAACCCTTGTCCTCCACATGGGTGGAGGACATGTCCTGTCACATAAGTGAGGTGACATGTTTTCAGTCATCTGTATCTGTGCTTAAAGCTGTGCCTGAGGCTTTAAGTATAGATTGCTTATCTCCACAAAGACTTTCTGGCTTTGTCCTCAGTTGAGGAAGAACTGCTGCGCTGGTGCTGCAGAGTGTAAGAGGGCTAGGTCTTTGGACCCCCATGTTGTGAGGGTATTCTACATGTATGCAGCAAGTCTGACACTAGATACACCTCACAGCCTGTCCATGCTCACATAGCGTAAGTACAAGCACACAGAGAAACTTTATATCAAAGGCTCAAGAACAGCATACTTGCCACACGTCCCAAGGACGGCTGT
The DNA here is from genome assembly GCA_039877255.1 of Loriculus beryllinus. Classification (NCBI taxonomy): domain Eukaryota; kingdom Metazoa; phylum Chordata; class Aves; order Psittaciformes; family Psittacidae; genus Loriculus; species Loriculus beryllinus. The sequence goes on along the minus strand of JBCJKH010054809.1, from coordinate 41,403 downwards.
TCTATGCATTGCACCAGTGCCTAGGGGCCTCCGCCACTAGTAAGAAAGTCCTGGGCAGGTACGCACCTGAAGACTGCATGAACAAGCTCTGGACTCTCTGGTGACCATTTCTTATCTAGGTTTGCCTTGCTGAAGAAAGACTTCTATGCCTCACTGAAGCATTGCTGCAGGACTCTAAGACAGTAGCTTTCACATCTTAACACCAGAGACTGGTCAGCAGCAAAGCACAACACCTTCAAGCAACTCATACAGGGGCAAGCATCACCTTGCAACAGACCCCTATTTCAGCAGAGAAAGTGCTGGACATGTGTGTCATAGCCCTCACTGAATGTCTTGGGGCCATTTCCTTTTTGACTTTCAGTTTCTGTGACATCCCAGACAGAGTTCAAATAGCTCCCAGTGGATTTGTGCCCTGCAGCAAACTGACAGAAGCAAATTTTCTCAAGCACAAAGCTTAGCTACTTCAGTGAAACAGCATTACACAGAGCATGATTATGAGAAAGCACGGCTGGATTTCATTGCACTTGCTGGCTTTCATTGCACTGCTCAGCCTCTGCTGTAATGACCTTCCAGAAAGTCCCTGGAGGTTCTTTCTGGCAGATGATACTCTTGCTTGGCCTCTTGGTCAATTGGAAGCTATTTTGACTTGTAAATGTCATTATCATTGAAAATTTTGGTAAGTGGCACTTTTGGGCAAGTGCAACAGAGCAATGATGAGTATCTTCCACATGCAGATCCCTTCTGATTCTCAAAAACTACACAAGATGCTCAAACAGCAGGACATAAAACATACCCCAGAATCAGAGCACCTGCACTGAACTCTGATATTTTGGAGTCACTGGGAAGTAGTGAGTAACACCACAGTAAGGTAGATGATTAAGCTAATACCCCCATCTTCAGAATAACTGAACTCTAGGCAGATGCTGTTCCAGACACAAAGCCAGTCAAGCATTAGCTGTCCTCAACAAAATATGAAACCCCCTCACTCTTCTGCTGTGCCCAGCACATTGCCGTATACCTGTCATGAATTTTTCATACCCAAACTAATCAAGCAAAATCCATGCCAGCTTGACTTGCATTCAATCTGAATCTGAATCTGAAACCAAGTTGTCCCTTGTTGCATGGCAAGCCCCTCGTGGACATAGCAGTGCATTCATGATGTGTTTGGTGAGAGAGGAACAGTGTCAGTAGGAAGAAAGAACTATGCATTGTCAAGCCTCTTGACATCCCCCAGATTTCCTATCTCTGCATCGTATCTCCAAGGCTGGCCCCTGCGAATAAATGAACGCATTCATTGCAGGCACCTTTGCATTGAAGCTGAACCTGGCTGATCTCTCTGGTGCTGGGCTATGAAGACAGTCTAATGAACACAAGAATGGGTCAGTGAAGTTCTGCCTCTGTCAGTAGGGACAGTAAAATATGTGATGTTGAACCTCTTGCTTGTCCCCCAGATTTCAGTCCACTCTGCATCATATTGCTTTTGCTGAGCAGACTCTGGATCACCTGAGTGCAATGCTGGCAGCTCCCATGGAGGAAAGAGCCAGAAAAAGCCATTTAAATATGTGGCTAAATGCAGACACTGACACCTGTTCTCGGTAAATCATTTCCATCCAGATCCTGGATGCCTGAAGACACCCAACACAGCAAATATGAAGCCTCTTTCTTGCTTGCTGAAATTCATGTCTGCTGGAAAAGGAGGCCTTAGCAGTCAGCATAAACTGCAGCAGCCCACGTGGCCTGCATCAGCCTCACACCAGGGAGTAAGACCAAAGGATCTTGGTGTAAATCTTTCCTGAGATACGCTCCATTGCTTTTTGCTTGCCAACAAGGATGAGGGCATAGCCATTTTGTTATCTGTCATTATCTGTTTTCATGTTCTCACAGACAAACGGGTAATATTCCCCCAGCAGGTAGCACTCTCCAAGGATGGCCCCCGGGAATAGATGAATGGATTCATTGCAGGGACCTTTGCGTTGAAATTGAACCTGGCTGATCTCTGAGTTGCTGGGCTGTAAAGACAAGCTTAACGAACACAAAAGGGGTCAGTGAAGTTATGCCAAACATACGCTGTGTAATTGATTTCCAGATTTGATTTGCTATCTGTATTACCAAAGAACAAAGGAGGATAAAGACTTAAAATATGATGCAAGACATAAATATTTCTCAATGGGATGTTTCTAAAATTTTTCTGTAAGGCATCATCTGCTTTTTAATCCTTGACTGTTATTCCATTTGCAGAATTTATAACACAAATAATAACCATATTTTCTTTCTTTTAGAAGTATCCATGCAGGTCCTCAAATAGTTGGCTTTCAATCTGAGGAGATGGATCTCTTAGCCAAGGCTTCAAGAGATAAGAGGATAACGATATTACACATTAGCTCTGGGCATTCCAGACCCAGTTACTTTCCAGCACAGGGTTAGTTCTTTGGTAGCTGGCAAAGTTCACTTCAACAACTTGCACAGCATTTCCTGCTGTCCCTTTCCCACTTTAGCAAGAAAACTGAGATGGAACAAAATAGCTTTTTCAGGCCAGAGTCAATTGCCATTCCCAGACGCTTTACATTCAAAATGCCATCTGTGTTTTGTTTTCTTGTTAAGAGGGTTATGTAACAGTTTTTATTATCTATTGCAAACTAGAAACAACAGCAGGAAATCGTGTAGTGCAAAGCAAGTATAGTGAGTGATTTGGCTTCACAATCACCGGCTATCAATCCCCCACTTGAAACCTCTCCATTGCGAGCCTTTTTCAACCTCACTAACGTGCATACATGAGAGAGAGGGTGCAAGCAAAACCACCATTTGCCAGAAAGGCAGGAGATGGGTAAAAATAACCCTAAAACTGAAGGCATAGCAGGGTTTAATGTTGTCGCAAATAGACATCTTCTGCAGATAGCAGGAAAGCTAGTTATTTCATTGCTCATTTTTCTGGTGGAGGTGGGGGTCAAACTTTTCTGCATCTTTGGTCAGCCCAAGAGATTATCTGACTGTCCAATTTACTCAGCCCTGTGCTCTCAGCAATTTGATTAACAGCTTCATTGATTAATAGTGATTAGTTTAACCAATGGAGTTAACCTCCGAATTAATGTGTGGTCAGTAATTTAAGGGACTTTTTTTAAAAAAAAAAAATCATCCTGATTGGTGTTTTGCAATTCCATTTTCCATTAAATCTTTCTTTTCATTTGCAACCTTCTGCTTTCTGTACAAACCCACCTTGTCACATGAACTCCAGTTTCAGGTTTTGTACTCCTCTGTATACACTAAGTGGAGAAAAAAGAAAGAAATAACAAGGATTATGATATACTAGTATAGCATTATTGTAAAATTGCACTCGCTGCATACCAGGGAATAGGAAATTTCATTTTCAAGGGCTCCCCGGGGGGCTGAGATAAACTACAAAAGTCACAACTTGTCATAATTAAACACTCATGCCCATTACACACAAAGGAAATGATGCACATTTATCTAGGTCATTGAAACATTCATATGGCAATACTCTACATGAATGTCCATTAATATCCTGTAAGAATTTAGTAAAAATGTTCTCCCAGAAGCAATGCAAGTCTGTCTCAGATGAAGGTGCTGTAATAGCATGGAGGAGAGAAGGGGGGAGGGATGGGAATGGTTAATATATTTCCAGCAGGAATGCAACAGTGCTTAGAGGGTATACCCTCCATTTCCTCTTTGACAAGTAAAGCATAAATATGTTAATTGGATAAGCTTTTGATATTGTTATTCTATACGGTTATCAAGCAACAGTAATGGGAGTGGTCTAAAACCTGATAAACAGCAAGAGTTGTGCAGTTTGGAAGTCAGCTGTGTTTGTCTAATGAAATTTGGTTTATTGTAAATTATCAGCTCGGAAAATATCTCCCGCCTCTTCTCTCAGATTTGTATTTTGTATATCTACTTGCTGTGGGAATGTGCATGGGGGCTGACAAATAAGAAAATATTTTCCTGTAGTTATCCATATTCACTTTATTCTTGTCAACTCTTCAATGGTAAACTGCAGTAATCTTGCCTGCCCTCTGGTATTTTCCAAAAGTCAAAAAACATATTTTTCCCCATTAAAAAAACAGCAAGGATTGTTAGAAACAGCCTTGATGAGTTTGGCACTAGCATCTCTTGGGGAATTAATGGCCAGGTGTCGCTAATGGCTCTCAGCTTTGCGTCAACACTCCAAGTCACTCTTAATCCCCAGGATGGGCTCTGCTCCTTATTGCTTAATTAGAACACAAACAGCTCTATGAAAATAACACTGATGGTCTGACTCAAACCCACAAAAGAAGATAAAATGCAGGAATTAAGGGTTAAAAAAAAACCCAAAAACCAGAAGGACTAACACACAGCCATCTGTGTAAGTAGGTTTTGTTTTACAGCAAACGCTGTTAATAGAAATGGTTGAAAATAAATTTTTTTCAGAATCCGATCTGTAGATGTTTTGCTGCTAAAAGACCTGCATGCAGTTGCTTTTATTCCTAGATTATGTTTTATGCTATTTGGACCACTGCCAAGTATGTGACAACCCTTGTGTGGGAAAGTGGCATGAATTTTAAGAATGAATGAGTAGTCTTCTAAGTGTTTGTGCCAGAAGCACCTCATTCACTAGTGGTGTTTGGTTTTTTTCTTACATAAAATGTTTTATTCATCCAAGCAGAAAAAAAATCTTACCATATAATCCATAAAATTTGTGCAACACAAAGAGTCACCAGGTAGAGGAACCCACAATTTTGATATCCCATCAAAATATTGGGTAAAACTCTCAGCCAATAATTATGTTCAGAGGAAGTCAGTAGTAAGTCATGAACCATATTTTAATGCAAAAGGAAGGGAGTTTGTAATAGCATTTAAGGCAATTCTACTTTGTTTTGCTTTCAAAATGCTTTGCAAGCTCTGACAGGTACAAGAGCTTGCTGTTTGAAGAAGTGTCCCGTCCCCAGCTCTAGAGGTAGAAAGGTCTGCCTAAAGAAAGGATCTCCTAGAAAGCCAAACCAAATTAGCCAGATGAATTTATTCTTCTAGAGTCTAACTGTACTGTCAAAATGATCCAACAGTCATGTTTGTGAATATCTGCATTTTAATCTGTATGGACAAAGCAGTGCAAATTAAGCCCAGTGCTCTGTTTAAAATACAGGGCTTGCAATGTATGTCTGAGTGTAGAAGAAATTTCCAGACCTGTACTAGTAAGACCCATGTCTGGATGTAGATTCAAACACATGATTTTGCTTAAGATGCTTTGTTCCAGCTGCCAAAGAAAGAATTTTTACTCTTATTTGTGAATCTGGATATACACCAGATATAGTCCCACAGTAAGTAGGAACGAGACCTCTAGACTTTTACAGAAAACCAGTGCTAAAACGCAATTCAAATGGTTGTTTTACAGTGCATTAAAACAACCTTTCTTTCTCAAATTAGCAGATAACTCCAGACTAAGTCACATTTCCTTCAAGAGGATGTTATTGAAAATGAAGTACTATTTTATAGGTTTTCATTGGTGTTTGTTACTTGAAAAAAATAAAGAAAAAAAGAGATGCAGCCATGAGTATTTTGAACGCATTTGGAAGATGTGCTATACCTATTAGCAGCACTATTATCCCTGTCGGCAGTGCTGCTGTCCTTTTGCTAAGCTGCCTTGGAAGGCTCACATACATACAATGCGTCCTGTTTCCTCTAAAAAAAAAAAAGTCACTTAAGCTGACTTCTGCTAATCCCCCCTGGCCACACAAAGTGGGCTCAGTCAGGCCAGGGAGCAGAGCCAATTTATAATGTGAGCTATAGTGCCTTCTGCAAGATAGAAATTCAGCTCTGCTTTGGAAAATAAGAGAGGAGAAGAGAAAGTTGTAAGGTTTTCACAGCTATATTGATAACGAAATCTGTATAAGCTCCATGCTGGCAACAACAGTAATATCACAGAGCATCTACTGAGCAATGTTAGTTACTCTGCTTTTTCTGTCTGTGTGTGTGTAGCAAACGGGAAATACAAGTTTTATCAATTCATATGTAGACTAATGCATGTACATCCAGTTTCAAAAGGTTTGAGAGATGTGTTGCTTCATTTCTTTCAGCCAGTTCTAGTTTTAGCCTTTCTTCAGCCTGAGATACGCATTTTATATATTATAAAGTTCACCACAGGCTCGCATTATAAATTATTTCCCTAGGGTTTCTCTAGGGCAGAAGGGCTGCTTTTAACAAGATACCTATCCAAATGTGGCTATGTGCATTTACCAGTTGAGTGTTCAATTAATTAGAAACTCTTAATAGCTATGTAGGGCCTGAAGCTTTTGTCCAGCTTGGTCTGCTTTGCTACATTTCCTATGCTGGCAAATAATTACTCTTGTGCCCAAGTGGTACTGTGCGAGAGAAATTTCTCCAAGTGACAGAAAAAACCTATGGCTCTCATTTTATGCATTGTATTGTCACCATTCACTAAGTATGATGTGTTAGGTGTCAATCTTGTAGTATGTCTCTGTAGCAAAATGATGTTATGAACAGCTGGGCATATTTATGCTTCATTGAATATAGTTAGCCTGGGTAACAAGGGGACTGAAAGGATGGTGTACAGGAATCGGAGCATCTCAGCAACCCAATTGCCCTCCCAAAACTTGTCAGTGATGCTGAGCCCTGTTCCTCCATATTCTTGATTCTCTTGTACATCTTTATAAGCACATGTTCATCTTGTTATGGAGAAAAAGCCCTAGAAATAAGGTGTGATTTTTTTTTCTCTCCTCAGAGATCACAGAAAGTCACCTCCTTCTTCACCTTTCTTTTAAACCAATATATGCATGGATGAGATGACAGAAGGTGGTCTTCAGGAAGGAAAGCATCAAAACAGGAAAGCAGTAAGAGTATGGCAGCTTCCCACTGGAAAGCTGCATCACGTTCTAAGGGCTGTGAACAGAAACAGTGCAAGAATGACACCCAGGCAGCTGTGTTGGGACATGCTTTCAGGGTGGAGGCCACAGGTGGGCAACATAACTCAGAAATACATCATGTTGGAAAGGGCAGGACTGTGCAGTGCTCCAAAAGTGAGTATAGCTGAGAGGCTGAGGTGACCAGCTTCTCTGCAGTGTGTTTTCCAGGCTGGAAGGTGCAGTGCCTGAGCTGCAAAGAATTTGGTGCTGGGATGACCTTGGGATGAGCTGGCAGCTCTACAGCATGGACCTGTGCGTTGCTGAAGAAGTGACTCCCATCCCACTGGATATCTGTTTTCCAATAGTGCTCCCTGACAGTTAATGTGCAGCTGTAACACATACACTTACATTCTTTAATACATGATCGGTTGTTTAAGTTATATCTGCATAAAATGAGTGTTCAAAATACCAAGCGTCTGTGTAACCAAGAGTTGAGCAGACCTAAACACTTCATGAAATACCAACAAAATAGCTGTAAATCTCAAGCTTAAAGTGCCCTGCTCAATACAAGCATAATATTTAATCTTACTTTTTCTTCAGGACACACATCGTTAACTGCTAATCAACTCAAGCTTCAGAAATCCCTGAGCAGTCTTCTCAGTTTTCAAAAACGCAGTCAAGAAACAAAGTACTTTTTATCCCACCCTTGGCAATGGTAACAGGTCCCAGAGGTGTCCAGGTGCAGACGACATCACTGCGCTGCACAACAAGCCGTGCTGTGCTGCATATACTTTGCCTGTGTTTTATAGGACTTGCACAAAGCCCTCCAGGTTGACAAACATAACTGCTCCACAGCACGTGGTATTACATGCACCTTGGTTGACCATTAGGCTGGGCCTAGGAAGCTGAGCCAAGAAACCAGCCTGCTCCCATGAACTTGGATGCAGGCTGGGTGCAGGCAGCACACCATGCAGCTGCTCCGGCTGGGTGGGAGGCAGAGGAGGGCTTGCTTTGCAAGGCGAGCGCTATGGCATTAGGCACAGAGCAGATCCCTGTTGCAGTAAGTTTTTATTTCCATGCTGGAATATGACTGGGGAAGGGTTGCCTTTTGCACGGGCTGAGCTTACCCATACCCACTGCAGTGCCCTTATTTGTAAGGGAGGGGCTGCTATTTAATTAGCCTGGCAGAATATGCTGTGCATTTCCACAAGGTGAGAGAATGCTGCTTTGTTAAAAAGTATGCTTGCAGGTGCTAACAGGAGTAATTGGTGGATTCCCCCCAGCATAACGTTTCTGCTGGTGAATTTCTGTCCCGGATCCTGGAGCCTCTAACATCCCTGAATAAGTGCATTGTACATGCCCCTGCAGCCCTGACTCTGCAGGCTCTTGCTCTCTCTCACTTTGTTGGAGATATTCATACAGCATGAGCACGGTCCAGAAAGCAGGCTGCCTTCATTTGAGTTCATGTTGTGTGCCACAGACCTTGGCCACTTCTTTAATTTTCCTCCTCCTGTCTTTTCTTCCTCACCTTTTCATTCCACAACTGTTATTGCAGGAGGCTGCTGATAAAGGTGCAAACTCAGGAGTCAAAATATGGCAGTCTGCTCCACCAGATGCAAGGAGCACCAAACTGTGTGGGAGACAGACAGGCACGGGATTAGATACACAGAAAGGGCACATATGACACTTCCAGAACAGAGGTTCCAGAAAGTTTGGGGTTGGCTCACTCCAAATGAGCATCAGTCAGCAAACCAGCAGGAACCCCACGCTATCCTGGGCACCTGGTTGTGGGTTCAAATGAGCCAGCCATCTCTGCGCCAAATGCTTCCCTGGTAATGGCTGCTGTGTGGCTCACTGTGGAAGGGAGAGCAGGTTTTGAGGTAAATTGGACCCAAAAAATTAATGAGCTGGATGATTAGTACCAGGTACTTGAACTGAACCCTCATCTGAAGAAGGAGCTAGTGGAGGGCTCTGGAGGGCTGTGCTAGTTCTGTTGGAGAGAGATGCCTGGTGTGTAGCTTATTTTCTGTATTGGTCCATGCCTCGTAGCTCCAGGCTAGAGGACATTATCATAGCTGGTTTTTATTTTTCCATTCTAGAGGGACCTTTTAATGAGGAGGCTTTGCATCACAGACGTCCCCTCCTCTGAGTCAGTCTGGTGTAAAAGAAACAAGGATATGGCCCAGAGGGACTAATCATATAAATAAGATTTTAGGATCTGACTCAAGTAATAAATGAAAGACTAGCAATTTTGTATTATGAAACCCCAGCTGCATGAACTCTCAACTTCAGCCTAGTGCCTCTGCCAGCTTCCAGCTGGCTATCAGAAATCATTTCCACTTCAGTGAGACCAATGTTGAAACTTCCCCTTAATCCTTTTCCAAACCTTGCCCACACATTCTAGCTGTATTTATTTTTACTACAATTTGAGCACAAAAGGTGGCCTGACGTTACTCAAGGAAAAGCGCGGTATTCACTTGAACACTTCAGACCTGATGGCCGCCCTCCTCCCCACCCTGCCGCAGCCCTGACCCACTCGGGCATGCTGCACAGGGGCAGGGAGCCAGAAAGCAAGAACAAAACCTAAAAGCTGAATTGAAATAAACAAATAAAAACCTATTTCACAGGTTTTTGGGTTTTTACTGCCCATTTTGCCGATGTTTGTGAGATGCGGGTAAGGCTGGGCCTTCTCACCTTTTGAGTGTGTTGCAGCTCATTCATCAGGGGAGGATGGCGGGTAGCCAGAGGGTGGGTTTTGTGGAGCTGTGCTGGCTCATGCTCACCAGCTGGCCCGCAGGTTCCAGAGAGGAGGAACAAAATACTCTGCCACCCCCATCCCATGAACCCTGTTCAGCAACATTTCAGCTTTCCAGCTGAGTGTGGCTTGAAGCAAGGAAGGTAGTGCAGGCTGGGTGCATGGGCACCCTGCTATGGCTCTGAACCCTGGCAAGTGCCACTGCAAACAGCCTTCTATATAAGTTTCTGGGTGACAGCAGCTGCAAGCGGCTGCTCCAGAGGTGGCTGTATTTCCATGAGTGAGAGAACCATAGCTATGTAGGGGTGTGGGAGAGAAACCTTGGGGAAACCCTTCGGGGAGGGCAGCAGGGCAGCTCCTATGGCCACCAAGGGTGGCTGCTGCAGCACTGGGGTCCACAGGCTGGTGTGGGCATGATGCCTAAGTGTGTGGAGCAGCGGGTGCTGTCACCAGTGTTGCTGCTGTCATTATTAATCATAATTCCACATGGAATTATTATTTGTTGTCATTATTATTATTATTGTTTGCCTTTGTTAAATCCACAGGAGGCGCTGCAATTATCAGGGTGTGGGGAGATGTTGGTGGCTGGGGGCCACGGGGAGACAGGCACCGCAGGCCCCCTTGCATGGTGAGGTGAGGGGCATGTGGGGGGACGGCTACAATAGGAACCTGGCTTTATTTTTAAACATGACCCCCATTTTTTAAAATAGGACCCCTAATTTCTGACAGGGGTGTCAGTGCTGCAGGGCAAGGCCGGGGGCCGCTGCGATGCCAGCTGTGGGGAGGAACCACTGGGCTGTGGGTCAGACCCACTGCTCCTCTGCAGTGAGACTGTTTTGAAGGAACAGGGTCCAGACCAAGGTCATCTTGTGAGCACAGGGGCAGGAACGACACAGCCACCCCACACTGCTGCAGAGGCCACTTGACCCAGCCTGTCAGTGGACTGAGCTATGCAGAGAGGAGCGTGGCTGTGTGTGGAGTGCCTGTGGCTCATCAGGGCATGCTGGGCATGCAGCTCTCTGCCAGCCTGGCTCATTTCAGTCACTGGGAGCCAAGGCACCCAAAATCAGTAGTGACTTTCGAGAAGTTTGGCCATCATGCATTCATGTATGGTCACATATCCTCAAGTGCCATCCTTTCCCTTCCCTTCTTTTTTTTTTTTTTTTGTCAAAATAAGCAGGGTTTCCTTCAGGGGCTGTGGAGAACTGGAGACCTGTCTGAAAGCCAGAAGCGTGGTACACTGGCAAAGTTGCCTGTGGAGAAGTATAAACTGTGAACACTCCTATCATTGCTGATCTTCTTTCAAAGGCTATAACATAGTCTTCAGTTAGATACTGCTTTTTAATAAGCTAACAACCCTTTCCTGAAACAACCTGGAAATAATTCAGACTCTTACTTCTGACAAGCTTTCACTGCTGTGGACACAAACCCTAACATTAGTTGCTCGTGAACATGCAGGGATGGCAGCACAATGTCAATGGCTGCATGGCCAAGCCACCTGCAGGGCTTTTTGTACTGTGCTCAGGTTGGCCTGGCTTTGTAGTAGAGCTGCCAGCAAGCTCTCCTACCAGCAGCAGCACAGCCGAGTCCCAAAGCTGTGCTGCAGCTCTCCTTTGAACACTGTGACAGCTTCCCCCAAGTCTATCAAAGGACTGATGATGTTTTGGGAATGGTATTGTTTCTGCTGAGGGGAGAGATAGCCTATTTCCCAGCACTCAGAACAGGTTCTCCTTAACCACCCTCATTATCCATAACACCATTAGACACTACAAAGCAGTGTCTCACTAATAACTGGCTTTTGCTTTTTAGTATGAAATTATTCTTCTGTGCCATATGCCATCTATATTCCTCTTCCAAAAATGTGCTAGGGACTCCATTAGTGGCTTCCACTGTTTATTGCGATCACAGCAAGCAGATAGTATTTGGAATGTCCCTATTCACATGGGCAAATCACGTTAGAATTCGGAATAAACTTCGAAAGACACAAAGAAACAACAAAAAGGGAGAAAGAATGTTCCCTTCATGCTTTAATATTCACTTATTTATCAAAAAAATGCAAATTCATCCACAGTGAGCTGCCCCAAGGAGGTACAGCCACCAAATCGAGAGCACTAACGCTAAACAGGAATTTCCCCTGCACTTATTTGCCTGTGACTAAGCCCTGCTAAAATGTTTAAAGAGCCATATCCAAAAGCAAAGCCATTACCATTGTGGTGCTGTAAGAGCCAATATCTACTGGGCAATAAAGAGGACAAAGACATTAGTGATCCGATGCCAAGAAGTTTAAAGGGTCAGTACTTGAAAATCATGACTCAAAGAGAAAGCTTCAGCTCCAATGCTCAACAACCAACAAGGGAATAGTGAAGCTCAACCACCAACAGGGGAATAGTGAAACTCAGGAACATTCTTCCTGTGGAGGAGGGTGAGAGCCAGACTGATTTACATTGCAGCCCCTCCCTTAAAAACAAAGGAACAGATTAATTCTACCGCACCAGTGTATGGACAGGGCTGTTGTCTGCCCTATTTTTGCTGGCAGATCTCCAGGAGGAAATTATTGTGGGGATCTTTGATACTATTTGGCATTTATGCCTTCATGCATATGGAGCAGGCAAAAGAAGTGCAGCCATTAAAGTGGGAACCTAGGCAAGATGAGTCCCAAATAAACCAGGTGGAAGACTTGGAGGAGGATTGGGTGGCAGACTAAAGTAGCTTATGCACTCATTTTTAAAACATATGCTCGCAAACAAACATGCACATTTATGAATAAGGCACACTGAAAGGAATTTAAGCTAATGAAGGTTAGGAGAATATGCCACACACACATGCCCCATATTGAAGCTTTCTGTGCTCTAAGCCCTGATGAGATGGACACATACTACCTGAACGTGTCTCATGCTCGATGTGTATGTCCCCACACTTGGCACATGCACTTAGAGACCACACTTCCTTTGCAAAATTCTGCCCACCCAAAGGCAAGTGTGGTCTTCTTGTGGACAAGTGAAGGAGCCTGAAAGTTTTGGGGCTTCTTCCAACTCTTTCTGCACAGCTCACAGTTCACAGGCAAGGTCTGCTTTAAGCCCTGGTAGAGCTCTAATGTCCAGCCTGCAGTTGGCTGGCCACTGAATAAGCTTGGGTTACAGCAGAACAGCTTGACAGATGTTTAGCTGTTAATAGAGCCAAAGCAGACATTTTGGTAACTAAGCAGGCATAGAGAAGTTTGGATTATGTCTCATTTCTTCCAAATGACTTGTTCACCACCCCCCTGTTCCTTTATTCTCTGAGACTACAGGGTTGATGATGAATGGCTAAAACCAGTCCAAGGAGTCCACCCTCCTTAAAGAAAATCATGTTGCTGAACGTAGTCAGAATGGTGATCAGAAGAGGAGCTCTTTTTCTACTCATTATCAGGAGTGTGGTAGGGGATTTACAACTGCATTTGAGATGGTGAGCTCTGTGGGAGCCTTCAGCACACACCAGGATGGGAGATTAATACTTGTGAATGAGTTCTGTGAGCTCATCAGCATCTAAAGATGAGGAATGGTGTTATTTGTTCACACTTTCTATCATCCTGCACATACACAGAGGAATAACAGTACCTAGCTTAATCTGAAAACTAGGTATCTGATCTAACAGAAGAGTCGTGTTACCCTTCCTAGACAGTGAACAGAAACAAATGCCTCTAGAAGGTGACTCGTATGTCCTCCAATAGGTATTCACCAAAGAGCTCCTTTCTCTCCTTCCAGTAACCATAGGGGATATTAAATATAAATAACCAGCCCAAGTGCCCAGCTTTCAGGCAGCTGAAGTGGTCAGGAGAGGTGAATTCCACTCACGATGTATAGCATTTGTATTCATTTTCTTGCTTTTTATAAAAATGTATATCTATTATAGTGAGGGCATGTGAAAGCACACACACAGAGGAGAGGAATGGGCTTATTGTGCAAAGCTAAGGCATCTCAAGCCTACTTCCTCTACATTAGTGCTGGCCAAGGCACCCATCAGGCAGTGAGGGGCTGTGACCACTCTGTCTTGTGCAAGTTTGGCCATGGAGGCTGTGATATTTTCCTTTTCTGCCTGAAATTAGCTCATGGCCAGCCACAGAGACTGTAGCATTCTTATTTTGAAATATTTTTTTCTTCTTATGTCTTGGTTTTGTGATAAATCAAATTATTTGGCTGTTATCTCAATCCTTCAACATTAAACAATTCATTTTAGTGTTAGGCTTTTATGATCAATGGAAAGCTCTTAATCAGAGCTGCCAACAGGGCTGCTTTTATTTAAGGCTCACAATGATTAATGAAAATGTATATGATCTCAGTTATGTTAATTTTTGCTAGCTGTGCCAAGTACTCCCAACAGCATGGGAGGGTGATGGGCTCTAAGTCCACTTTATGCATCCCTGTGGACATGCTGACTAAACCCCACAGGCAGGGACATATTCCCAGCTCTACCCCCACCATGTGAGTGCAAGCACCCACTGAGGACCACGGGGTATAGGGCTCTAAGTGAACCCAGGATTTGGCCCTGAGGGAACCCACATTACTGAGGGTAAGTCAATAAACAAAAAAGGATGCCAGGCTGGCAACCAAAGCCAAGATGAGTTTGCACATCTGGTGAACAGAGTAAAAAGGAGTAATTTTTCTTTTTTTATTGGATTTATTCATATATTCCCATGGAAGCAAGTGAGACACGAGAAACATTGGATGTCATGTGAAAAAAAAGCTCATTGTATGAGCCTATTTCTGCCAGCTTGTGTAGTAAACAACACTGCTAATAGAGGGTTCATTCACTGTAACCCAAAAGTAGCAGTGACCAAGCATTTCAGAATGACTTTATTTCTCTTTACTGGATTCTTCCAAGGGAAAAAAATCCAATTTAAATTTTACCTGTTTCTTACTGTCCCTGGGAGTAAGCTGGTGAAGACACAATCGAGGACAGAGCAAAGATGAACTTATGGCTGAGTGAAGACAATGGTAAGTAGGGCTGGTCCTGCCAAGGAGCAGCCCAAGACCGATCAGATCAGAAGTTCACATACATATGCTGCAGCTGAACTCAACTCCTGATGGCGTTTGATGAATTTTGTCAAAATCTACTCTAGAAAGATGAAAAAATAAGCGTGTCCCAGTGAAATTTCAGGTAAAAAGCACATTTCTATCTACAGTGTTTGTGGGTACCCTCAAATCTCTTGAGGTCTTATCAGGTTATCAATTTAAATCTGAGCATATTGGCATGCCAGCAACATGGTGTTTTGTACTGCTGCTGCTCTATTTCCAAGGATGCAGACACTGCCATCCGTTGGCATAAGTCTATCACCTCTGTGAAATTCTGGCCTCATAAAAAAAAATCTGAATTCAAAACATGAAGACGCAAGACCATGAATAGAACAACATTCTAGTTTCCACTAAGAAATAAATAATACTAATTCTAAATCTAAACCATAATAATAAGTTTTAGAAGTAAGTGGCTGGGTAGTTACTAGGCATGAGAAGATGTCATGCAATCATTCCACGGAACTACCACATGGTAGGTCTTGGAGAAGAAAAGCTTCTGAAGAGATGCCAGGTTTGCAAAGCAAGAGAGAAGACAGGGCTGTATAATAGCCAATGCTGACAACAATTTTAGTGTTTTTATTTGTGCCAAGGGAAATCAATTTATTTAGCCTATTTTGTCTGTTAACTTCACAGAACAAGGAGAAAAAAAAATCACTACTAATTCCTAGGGAAGAATTTTTCCATCAGGAAAGGTGACCAAGCATGTGAGTGGAAGCATAAGTCGTACCCATGAAGCTCCATGCATTCTGAAAAGAGAATTATCTAATGTGTATAAAGGATGCCTTGCAGTACAGTTCTTAAGCAAAGGGACAGGAAAATTATTCTCTTTTTAAAAAAAGCTGTGCCACTGACTCATTGTGTGGCCTTGGGCAAGTCCTGGGACTTCTTTGCATCTCAGACACTCCAGCAACTCAACTGGATAAAAGCAGAATGGATGGCAGGATGCTCCAATATTCAATATGCTGCAGATGCCACTGCTGAAAGAAGCATTCTTGGCTGAATAAGCTCACAATGCAAACCCGAAAGAAACCAGGGATAGCTGGGAGCACCAGCATTAACAGAAGCATTTGTGTTGTCTCTTGAAGCTTTAGCACTGTTGTAGATCTTAATGGTCATACAAGCTTATAGCTCAAAGTGCAATGGATCAAATTAGATGAGATTTGAAATTGCTTCTATCCTGGTTTTCAGGTATTCTTTATAATAAATCCCATATATAATATATATATATATGTAAAACATATGAAACTGACTAGTTTACTGTATGTATAGCCCCAGAATATTCTGATGTATGCATAGCCAAACCTGAAAACACACTACTGCTTAGAACAGCCTGGAAGTGGTTAAACAAAAGATATTATTATATATATAGTATTATAGATGTATACATTGAGTTTATTGATTATTCCTATCACAAAATAATTCGGCAAGCTGTAAT
>JBCJKH010054809.1:11771-25211 GCA_039877255.1 Loriculus beryllinus | reverse complement strand
TAATTCGGCAAGCTGTAATCATTAAACTAGCAGGTGACATACTTTAGCGCAAATCCCTCTTCACTGAAAACTATTTGTTAGAGTAATAAATATTCTCTGCACTTAACTGAGGTGCACAGTAAGTAGAAATATAGGTTAAAATCTTGTGCAGCAATGTTGGCTTTGGGACTCGGTTCAGCACAGTGTTTAATTGGATGCAGGTACTTAGATCCTAGTGCAGCAGAGAGCACAAATGCACATGTTTAATTGCCACAATGAATAAAGACCTAAATAGGAATGGGATTACACATTTTTAGCATTCTTAGTTCTTCATGTTTAGCAGATGTTTAATGCTTAATGTTTCACTGAGCTGGATCTAGGCTAAATTTAGTAATAGAAAGATTTTAAATTTCTTCAGGAAATTTCAAGCACCTCCTTGAGAAGGTCAGAGTTTTTTAGCTTCTGAAAACATTGAGTAAATCCTGGAGATCCTCTGGGCTATATGGCTGGAGAGAAAACTGTTCCATTGGTCTTTGATGATGCTTTTGAGGCCGGACTGCTTTGTAGCATGCAGAATCAATCTGATCACCTCCTCAGTGGCTTATCAGAACATATTAAGTGTTCAGGGAGTGTGTACCAACACCACAAACTTGCAACTTCTTCTTCCAGGATCAGCTTCCATGAACGCTGGTGAGTGAATGGGCACTGATGGACAGGCTACCCACTTACCTCAGAAGATTACCTTTCAGTGGCCTGTGAAATACACATTGATAAGGCAGAGTGGAATAATTATCATTGCTACTGTGCTGCACATGTTTGGGAGGAAAGAAATAAGCAATACTGGTGCAGAAATTTATAGGACACACACACCATGGCTACTGTGTGCAGCTGTGATCAGTCTTTTCCCAAAGAGATATAGAAGAATTAGACAAGGTAGAGAAAAGGATGAAGTGGGTGATCAGAAGCATTAGACATGAAAAAGAACTGAAGAGACAAAGACTTCAGTTCCCCTACAGTAGTAACAGAGATGGTCAAGGTGATTTGTACCTGAGGGCTATATAACCACAGATGGCATGCGGAAGGTAGGCAAGGAGCAAATTTTGTTCTGTTACAGCAAGAGCTAACAGGCACACCATGAAATAAACAGGCAGCATATTTGAAAACCAACAAAGAGGAGAAGCTGGTTTTTCATACCATGCATAATTACAGCTGTGCAACTCATTGCCATAAATGGCTCAAAGCAACTGAAAAAGGGATTAGAAATATTCCCAGGGGAAGAGTCTATCAGTAGTCTATTAAACTGAATCACAAACACAACCTCTGGCTTGGGGCATCTTGCAATAGCTGGCTGGTGATGACTGAACAGGTGTGCCAGGACAAGGGTGACACAGCACTAACCTTTTCTTTGCATACTCTTCAAGGTGCCTGCTTCTGGCCACTGCAGAAGATTAGGTCTTGAACCAGGTAAGCCTTTGGTCTTACGCGGTATTTCAGGGACAGGGTGAGAATAATGTTCTTATGCACCTCTCAGGTGAAAAGAGATCCCACCTCCACCTCTCCATTGTGGGACCCTCAGTGTCCTGCCCCAAGAAATGGCAAGAGGTGGGGTTAAACTCCACAATCTTCTATTCTTTAGTAAAGCTACTCCTAAACAAAGCCGTGGTTCCTCAGGAAACAATGTCTTCACACAAGACAAAACCACTATTGTATGCTCTGTGGCTTCATTTTATTGTCCTAAGGTGGAGGAAAAAGGCAAGGTGTACCAACTCATTGCCAGTTTGACAGAAAAACCTACTTTAGAGACCAAGAGCAACTAAATTAGCACGTTGTACTCATTCACTATAGTGATTTAGAGGAGGAAGCTGGTGTCACTGACAGAGAGTCCAAGTGTCGGCCCATAGGGGACACACCAGGTGTTCCACATACTTCTCCACAAATAGTCAGGTCTCAGAAGGATGTTATCATTGTAGATACTTTCTACTCTCATTTTCTCAGAAAAGCCACCATCTGTCAGTGGGTTTATTTCTAGCCTTCAAAGCTTAGGAGTTTTGTATGTATTTAGGAGCATTTCACTAAAGTTGCAGCCTCAATAGCAACTCAGTTATCTGGGCTTGTACAACTGAGAAACACAAATTTCAGACAGGAAAGTGTATTGTAAAACCAGAAGCTAAACCCTTGCCCAGGTAACAGTACACTAATTTTGGAGAGGAGAGATGTGATTTCAAGTTTTAAATAAAGGGAGATTTGAGGGGCATGGGAGCATGATGGTGGGAATGACTTATTGGTGCATTGATTTATTTGCAAAATCACAAACATCTGATCCGAAGTCCCCATTCCAGCTTTGTTTCCTGCTCCTGTAACTGCTTCATTACCCACTTCCCTCATTGAAGAGATAGGTATTTTGTGCTCTGCTGAACTGCTAAGGGACAGGACACAAGTCGTCACGACTGAGCAGATTTTGCCTCTTCTTCCCCTTGCTTAGTTTTGCTTCATAGGAGTGTTACTCCAAGAGCTGTTGACATTAAATCTGAACAGAATTTGCTGACCATTGCAGAGTGCATGGCTGGCTGAAGCACGCTCATAACTGTAGATCTCAAGAACAAGGAAAACCCTCCTTTGATCTAGAAAGGTGACTGCACACTCTGCATCTGATTCAAGCACATCGCAGGTGATTTACTCAGGCAGCACTGACGGGCCACATTTGCAAGTGCACGGCACTTACTGTCAGGATAAGACTTTACTCAAGGAGCTTAACTCCCACAGAGCTACCCAAACAAGTAATGCTTATGCTTTCAGCAGCACAGGCTTTCACAGGAACCGAGCAGGAGTGAAGCCAGATCCTCTGGCATTTTGCCCCCTGAAAGCCCAAGCCAGAGAAAATTCTCCCATTTGTTCAAAGGCCTGGGATCAGGTCTGATGGATATGCCTAGAAGGGACCAGATGCCTTGAATCTCTATCCATGTCTGTGCAAGCTGTGTCAGTCAGACACTTCTGTCCTTGTCTAAACTGTGTTTGCTGGCAGTACAGAATGAGAAACGTGGCTCCAACGCACCCGTCACTGTCCTTGTTACTGTCATGCATCCTACCCCCACTGCTGGTGTCGCCATCTTTTGCCCAAGATAAATGCATGTGTAGTCAGTCCCCCCTGTGCTGCCATGAGAAAAAGCTATCTTAATCTTCTGAAGACTGAAAGGGTAGCACAGAAGCTCACTGAAAAGGTATCAGTAGTTCTTTAGCAATTTCATTAATAGGGCTTGGTAACAGAGAAAGAAAGGTGATGAAATATACTCTGATTAATTGCTCGGTCCATATCTGCAAGGGCAACAACAAAACCTTTCCATGCTGAGTGGCTTGTGCTCTTTGGTCTGCAACGTTCCCACACAGTGTCACTTGCGACAGGGAAGAAGGGCCTTAAGTTTGCTGGTCAACTTGGAGGAAAAGCCATGTTTCAGGAAGTGTTACAGCAGGTATCCTGGCTTGAGGAATACATGGTAAGGCTCCCAAGTTCTCAACACGGTATTCAACTTGCCCATATTCTTTCCCAGCTTCACTTTTCATTTTAACAATGATGTCCAAATGACATTGTTGAAGAAAGGCATAACAGGTGAGAGAATGCTTTAGTGGTCTTCTTGTCCTCCTGGGCTAAAATGAAGTGCAAAAGACCTAGAAACTAAGAAACAAATGGGAAAGAGGAACCTCCTTCTTCTGTTCCGAATAAGTGTGCATCATCAGTGCTATGAAAAACTAGCAATGTGAGAGTCAGCAGTAGAGAAAGAGGAAATCCTCTCTACCCACAGATCTGAGGGTGATACAGAAATAGGTCAGAGAATATTGATATCCCTCCATGACCACACAGCATGTTCATTACCAAGCAGAAAGGCACTGTAGGGATGGTTGGGCCAGAATGATCATGGGGATATGGGAGAGTTTGCTGTGATCTAGCAAGTGCGAACGGGGAGGGAGCATGCAGCAGCTCCTGGCTCTCAATCTGTTTTCAGTGGAGGGAAAATCTGTCTGCCTGAGTCAGGCACAAGCAGCGCAGCTTCTGGGAGGAGCAAACAGAGGGCAAAGCTGCTGAAGGCAGGATTTTGAAGCAGCTAGACTATCTGCACAACTAGGTGAGCCCACCTCTGTCACAACCCTGAATGGCAACATCTATAAGCATGGCAAGAAAAAGGGAAGACCACTGACATGGCTGATGTGTTGCATAGTGGCGTTGATTCCTGAAGTGCCAGGACTGCACTTTGTCTTTCCCTGTGTGGCTGTGGTCATATGTCTCCCCTGCTGACTTGCCATGTGGCCATGGGCAAGAAGCCCCTTGGCTTCCCTGAGCCCCCAGGAGCTTCCCAGGATGTCCCCTGCCATCAGCAGATGCTGTGACTCAGTAGGTTATCACAATAAAGGGTTTTAGGCAGAAAGCCCTATCTGCTGTCATTGGGCTTTGGCACCCGAAGGGATTTAAATCCAGAGGAGAACGTAGCTGCCTGCTGCAGGACTGGCAGATGATAGCAGCCACTGGACCTGTAAGGTGTTGTTTTGGCATGAAGTACAGAGACCTGCTCCAGTGCAACACAGGCTGGTACAGCTGTGGTTTTTCTCACCACAGAAGGTCTGGGAGGCCTTAGAGTTTGCAAATGCTTTTTTCTCTTCAAAGAACACATTCAGTTAATGACAGCTCCTCCTGCCCCAGCACACTTTAAAAGGAATACACAGAGGGAATACACACCTTCCCGTTGGTTGTTCTGCTCGTGTACAACATTTTGCCTGATTTAGATAGACTGGCAGTGCTTTCAGACAGGACCACCATACACCCCATACCTTGTAGTACCAAATTGGCTTACTCCATGTGTGTAATGCTGTGATGAACACAGGGGCATCCCAGCCCTACTGTAGACCTACAAGTGACAACAGAATTTGCACAGCCCCAAGAGATGCCAGAGAGGACATTTCCTATGTGACCACACCACCACCAAACCCACTTCCCTTGATGACAGGAGCTGCTCCTCTCCTCCTGCGGCAATGTTAAAAGTGGGTGCTTCACACACAAGATGTCTTTTCAGAAATGGTCTGCTGAAGTGTGACCAGCCCTGCTCACTAGTCCTGTCCTGATAACACAAGAAGCTTCAGTTTTGGCTGGTGTTACCTGGCACCTGTGGCCCCATAATTCATCCTAGCACTGCCCTGTTGTGTGGCAGTGCTAAGGGTGGCTGCTCTTATACAATCAGAATGTGATACCCAGGCTCTAGAAGGGTAATTCAACGTTTGGGGGGTGGGGTTGGGTGTCTCAATCACCCCATTTTCCCCATCCACTAAAATCACTAGCTGGATTTCATGAAGAGCACATGACTAAAGTTTTTGTGTCCACCTGTCACCCAGCAGTGCTGTCCAAAGGAGCCCTGTGCGGGATGCCTGAGCTGAGAGTAGCGGGATGCAGCAGTGCAAGTGGTGGGCAGGGATGTGTGGGCAGAGGCTGCTCTGCTGTGTTCCATTCAGTCTCTCCTTTCTGTGGGCGCCACACTCCAGTATAGCTGGGCTGTTGTTGACCACACACTTTGCTTTATTTTCTTCCTCTTGCCAGCACAGGCAGCTTAGGCAAAACATTTAAACATTTTGTCTTTAAGTGTTCACTTCCTCCTAAGCAGCCAGGCTGTCACCCAGTCAGATTCCCAAAATAATCCAGTAAGGACTTAAGTAAACTGCCTGCAGGTGTTACCCAGCTGCTTCATTGTGAAGAAGCCTTGAACTCTGCACCAGCCCCTTGAATTCAGGGAGGGATGGTGCAAGACTTGCCTTTTTGCCTGCCCTTAGACCCTGATGCTTGGCTCCTGCTCTGGACTGGACAGGACTGCCTGCTGCTGCTGCTGCTTTTTTTCCACTTGCACTCTGAGATCATCTCTAGCATTACTGTTTCTAAGATATTTTGCCATCTCCCCCCACCGCAGACAATGGAAGAAGAAAATGAAACAATTTGCAGTGATTCCCTCCAGAAGCTGCCCTTGAGCAAAGGAAGGGGGCACGGGCACAAGGGCCCACAACAGAAATTGGGGAAGTCCTGTCCCCATGCAAGCCAAGGGGCCTGAAAAGAATGGGGGTTTTATCCCTGAGCAAAAGCCAGTTGACCAGACTTGAGGTGGCTCCAGGTCTGTGCTGCCTGTAACATACACAGCAATACAGCCATACGGTGCTGTGGACTTATATTTTCTTTTACCTACCTGGTCTTTGGCCGGGTGATGTGCTGGAACCAGCGCTATCCAGCTCTATCTGCCTGACCCCTTCCTAGGCTCCAGCTCACATAACCCAGCACCATTCCAGCAGGACTGGCAGTACATATTAAATCCAGGTTCAAGGAGAGCTGTAAGCTGCTGCAAACCTGCATTCAACTACAGGTGAGCTGTTAATCTGCTCCTG
Source organism: Loriculus beryllinus (assembly GCA_039877255.1). Classification (NCBI taxonomy): domain Eukaryota; kingdom Metazoa; phylum Chordata; class Aves; order Psittaciformes; family Psittacidae; genus Loriculus; species Loriculus beryllinus. The sequence continues at coordinate 18,824 of JBCJKH010054809.1, read as the reverse complement.
CTGATATTCATGGCAGGGATTCAGGCCAAAGGAATAGTTTTGAAAGGTCAATCTCCAAATCCAGTTATTTAAAAATAACTGTTCTGCTTGAAATATTACACATGCCTGTTGGTGTGTGCCTGCATGCTATTGAAATAATGCTAACCAGTTGTATTCCTACATGCTAATAATTGATATACATATTGCCTGTGCACCCACAACCATGCAGGCACACACTGGGGGAGGGTCATTAGATTAAGCTGACCGCAATAAATGTAACAAGTAGATTCGATAATGACCCCAAATGCGGACCCAAATGTTCCTTCTTCTGCTACTAATTGATCTAATGGATTTCATATTTGTAACCAGGCAGTGGTTTGTATTGTAAGCTTCTTTTTGTTTGCTGCTTTAGAAAAAATAAGAATTAGTAGAACATAACACATACCATATTTGCAGCTGTAATTGCCATGAAACACCACTTCTCCCACCCTTTCTGCCCCCCTCCCTCCCAAGCAATTGCCAGTAGTAGATTACTAATAGTTTGGAGCAGTTGTACTCTAATTTATGATGGCAAACTGTGTGGGCAGAAATCCTCAGTCACTATGCACACAAATAGAATGACATCTATACATATTAATCTACGTTAACAGCCACATGATATTCTAGATCCTCAATCAACTGCATAGTGCTGCCAGAAGCAAAAGCATGATTTGCTTTTACTTAGGTAGGGGAAAAGAGGTCTAGGGGGAAAACTGAGACAGCAGATATGATCTGAGATCTGCCCCCTCACTGTATACATCTAGCTGCCATGTGGTCCTCTCCCTCTTTGGAAGAGCATCCTTGCCTCCCTCAGTAACGCTTCACTTCATCTGCTTGTCCACCACACTCTCCTCCCAGCACATTGCTGTCCCTGTTACTACTTGCTTTATTTTCCCTTTAGTCCCACCCAAGATTCAATGAATCTGCCACCCTTTACACTGAAAGGAGAAACTGGAGTGAATCCCTCTCTCCTTTTTTGAGACTGCCAGGCGCAATGGGGAAGCCAACAACAGCTGCCTGTGCCACAGTTGTTCTGACCACTTTACAAGAGAAAAAATAAAGGAAAAAAAATTGGATGCTCTACAGCTCTCAAACTGGCTTCTCAAACCTTTCAGGGGTGCTAAATGGCCTTAATAAGTAAATAAAATGCAGGCTATTTATCAGAGAAATCAGAATTGTACCTTTGCAGCTGTTCCTGTCACTTGAGGAAAAAGATAAAATTAGATAGGTTTTATTTTTTTTAATTAAAAGCCCACTTAATTTGGAACCACTCCAGTCTGCTGAGTAAGCATGTGTCCAGGCGAGCTTTAAAATACGTTTTCTGTACCAAATAGAAAACCTCAGAAGGAGCCTTCCTGGTTTATTGGATGGGTGTGTATTGGGACACGTTTAAAAACATCTTAGTGTAGCTGATGGACCATGACCTTTTACTATCAGTTAAATCCAGATTTATTTCTTTTAAGAGGTATGCTATTGAAAGGCACTAGCAGCCAAGTTAGAAAAGTCTGCCATAGAATTTTCACAGGATCATTCCAAGGTATTCTATTGCTCATGCCAAGCAATAAAACCTTTCTTTTTGTGCACATTTCTGAACACTGCTGTGCTCTCAACACGAGCAAATCATCTACAAAAGGTACTACTTCACAGAGAAAACTATTTTAAACAAAAAAGTTTCACTTTTCTGCATTAAGATAATGAAACAAAAAAGAGGATGGGTTTACATGTATGGTACATATAAAATAAGAGAAGGGGCATGTACTCAAACGTTGTTTTAATTATTTTTTCACTTGTAGTCCTCCATATGTTTGCACTGCAGTCAGTGAACAATAGAAGAGCTCTCCTGTGGTTAATTTTACACCTGTAAAGACCCCTGGATACAAACCAGGATTGCGTGGCCAAGTGGATAATGTATCTGGCTTATCTTGCCAATGAATTCATATGCTCCAGGGGTTAGAGAAGATGGGGAGAATATGAGGAATTCTATTATTTTCAGTCTTTAGCAGGTTTTCATTACTTTCTTTCACCCTTTCTACCTCCAACACCTGAGGTAAGAAACCCCCACAGCTTCAGGCCTTCGAGGCAAACACTGAAAAAAGATCCCCAGTGTCTCTGCTCCATGCAGGCAGCAGGAAATGGATCCAAGGCTCTGTGGTTCCTCCATGCTCCACACCCTGTGTGCAGGAGAAAGAAGGTGTCCATGGTCACCCAGCAGAGCTTGCTCCCAGCACACTGGCTGAAGACTCCTGGGTCTCCAGGCCAAGCCTTGCCACAGGCTTCAGAGTGACCCTGGATGAGGGACAGTGCCTGTGCCTCTGCTCCTGCCACAGCCAGGGCTGTGATGCTGTCCAGTGCCTGCTTCTTACCAGATTGGGTTGTGAGTGCTGCCTGGTGAGAACTGGCTCTTCTGAGTGTCCCTCACCTTCTAGAGCAGGCTCAGACCTCTGCTGTACTCACTATACATTACCATAATCGAAATTAATTGAAATAATGAGTGCTTCACAATTGTGCAGATTTAATATGCCTGGGAGTCTGATGCTAATATATCAATAGCATAGTTTACAGTACATCATTGGTATTCTTTGGGAGCTGTGACCTATATTCTGATATAAAGGATCTTCAAGGATCCTTTGCAAATAAAAGTAAATGTTAATTAAAGCACTTTTCTTCAAAAGGCTTTTTTTAAAATGACCTACAAGTTCAATATTTGTTTTATGGCATGCACAGATAGGAGGACTCACAGTCTCACAGGAAATGTCATATGAATTAAGCAGGAGAAAGAAAAAACCTGTAAGGAGATAAATTCCCTTCTTCAGCACATCAGAATACAGACTTTGGTGATGGGCTACAAGAAGGCTGAAGTGAGAAGGATACCTATTACAGATGGTTGAAACACTATGTTTTTAACTGCATAAAAGGGTTGGATCAATGTCTCATTTTAGTGAAAGGGGTGGCTGAAACACACAAAACCAGAATATAGTATAACATTTGCATTGCTTTCAAGATAGAGGCTTGGAGGCATTTTATTTTCCCTTTCATAAAATTTTCCCTCTTGAAGAAAATATTCTTACCTGACTTATTTGAGGCTATACCTTTCTACACAGTCCTGTACAGTATATTTTCAGTTACATTCACAATGCACTTCAGAACATAAGATCACATACAAAATGCAATGCCTTTTGTAGACATGAAAAATGTTCCTCTTTCTGCACAGTACAATTCTTCTTTTGTGCAATTCTTCCAGTTAGAAGGCCTACTAAAGCTCTGCTAAAATATATGACCTCAGTGGAATATCCTATGACATTTTGATCACCAACAAATGTTCTTGGTTTTATTAAAAACAAACCAAAAGCTGAACCCACAGTTCCTGGGGAATCGGACCCTGCTATTGTTCTTCCATTTCTGATGCAAGTCAGGAGATACCAGACAATACGACTTACTGAGTCACCGCTTGCTAAGCTGTGCTTGCTTAAACAACTGCTCTCCCAGCTGACCTTTACAAGTTAGAAGAAAGCATCTAAAGACAAAAAAGTGTTCAGTGTTCAAAAACCCAAGTGCTTTTATGTAGCCAGGTATGCTGCAGAGCCAGGAAAGGAGGAAAGCAGATGGGCGTCCCATTGGGGAGCCACTAGAGGTGGAGCTGATTTGGATGGGTTTGTTCTGGCAAGAAAGTGGGGACAAAGAAGGGTGGTTCAAGGCTACAGGGTGTAGACAGAAAAGTAGGAGGCAGACTGGGAGGCACTAGATAAATAAAGGAAATTCCTACATTCTAGCAGATAGGATACTTAATCCTAAAATAAGGGTAAGTAGGACTTCACTGGTAAGCAGGCACGTAGGACTCGGAAATTGATTCAGGACAGGGTGTACAGCAGCAGTCTGCTTCTTTCAGCACTTTTTCTTTAACTATCCTAGAATCCACCAAACAGAAGATGGATTACACTTTATAATATAAGCCTCCTGAGGGGATGCTGCTAAAAGGCTGTCAGCAGAAAGAAAAAAAAGTGTTCGAAGTGTGCATGTAGGGTTAGGGACCCCACATTTCAACTCATCTGCAGCTGGAGAAGAGATGCATTTGCATTTGTTCCCCTTTCTGAAGACCTGATAGTCATTACAAAAGCTATTTCAAAATAGCTCTAGCTTAAAACTTTTTATTCACACATAACCCATACAAAATTAACAATTTTATATACCTATACTTCAAACAATCATGCCTACCTCCAGGAAGATCTGCAGAGAGATTACTTTCAGTTTCAGCTGGGACTGAGTCAGGCCTTCAAATAAAGCCAGAATTTACTTAATTTCTGTAATGCTGATGGGCTCCCTCATCAGAAACACTTTTGCACAAAACATTGTGGATAGAAACAAAAATAAAGTGACCCCTTAGCCCAGAAAGCTTACTTGTCGTGGTTTCAGCATCCCTCTACTCTGTCAGTGAGTGGCTGTTGTTAATGATCACTGCCATTTTCCTGACATTTAACTGAATGGACTGTCTTTGGAGAAAGTAAGACACGGGAAATATCTCCATAATCCAAAGTACTGAAGATTCTGTTTCTGGATTTTACAAAGCAGTTAGGATGACTAACTGGTTGCTATTGTGACCATATTCTTAGATGCCTGTGGCAGAGGGGAAGCCGGGGCTTTGGCTTGCATTCCTTCAGCAGAGATTTGTGGTAGCTTCAGGCATCATCACTTCTCTTGGTCTGTCTGCCTTCACAGAAGTCAGCAGAAGAACATTTGGACAGGAAGCTAAACCATTGCAGAGTCCAGGGGACTTGTGTAAGCTCCTGTTTGTGTGTGGTGCCAGCTCCCATGGCAAATTATGAACTGGAATGGGTAAATTACACAGTTGCGACAAGGTCAGTAATCCCCAGAAGGAAAAAATAGTTAAATTTGCAAAGCTTGGCTGAATGCTCACAACACCCATTTCCTACATTTGTTCCTTGTGATTGCCTGATGAATTATTGCATTTTTTAATTATTACTATTAGAATGAAGCTGTTATTTGCTAACCTACATCCTGATCCTTCAACCATGTCTTCATAGTTCATCTTTCCTACTTTAAGGAATAATAAATAGGATGGAAGTTACACACCTAGATGCTGTTTTCAGAACTGGGCCACAGACTCATGTATTGGTGTAACAAATGCAAGGCCAAGCACAAGCTCAACTAGGTTTGCCTCCAGACTAAGCAGGACTGAGTTTTGCCCACAATAGCTCAGAAATGGCTTTCTTAGGACAAGTGTATTTAAAATGAAATTGAGAAAAGCTGCAAAAATACAGAAGGTTTCAGTGCTTGGGGTGTGGGTATTTTTTCCTTTTATAAAGAATATGCTATCTTTGTTGTTTTGTCATAGGAAAGGTACCTTTCACTGTTGCTGTAGTTATAAGAGGGAGAAAGAAATTACATTAAAAAAAAAATCTCCATGTAAAAACACCTCAGTGGCTACATGGAAGAAAGTAAAGATTTTTACAGATATTTGCTCGTGTTCATCTCTGTTTCCAGTGAACACTGAAAGTGCAGGTCTATAGAACTACATCTTTAAAAGTACAGGGGACAAAGTGTGCTCAACTAACACCTCCACAAGATCACGCAGCAGAAAAATAATCCTTGCTTACAATCCAAATACACGGAAAGATGGAAAGAATGTTTTATGGAAAACTATCTCACTGGAATTTAAAGAAGAGTTCTGCAACGTGTGGAAAACAAATATGCTTTAATAGGCTGCTGCTTTCAAGGACTGAATTTATTTCCAAGAAGGTCACCACCATAAAGCAGAAAACTGACTCTTCTTTCATAGCAGTAGCAAAAGGGGAACAGAAAATAGCAACACTTAAATTTTATCTTTGAACTCCAAGAGGAAGTGGCAGGTCATTGTTGGCAGGTCTTGTTGTTTTGTGGTGTCTGCCTTTTTTGGCGTTTTTTGAGGTTTCTTAAAAAAACCAAACCAAGACACCTCCGCGTTTTTCTCACTTTTCTCGGTTTGTAGTCAATAAATTATCTATGAAAACATTTAAATAAAACCAGTCATCTCAGTAATATTTTGCTATTAATTTCTCAGTGTTTTCACCTTTATCTTCTGACAATTGGGAGAAAAACCCCCATGCCTATGTACTTCATTTTCACATCCCAAGCACCTGACTGCTGTGTTCACTTTGCTATAGCCATTGAAATATAGTAGTATGCAACAGTCAGTACAACACACCCCCAGTGTCAACTTAAAGAGCTTTCCCTTTAGTTCTAAAATGTCCTGCTTATGTAAGTAGTAAGGGAATTTTCTTGTGGATCAGAAAATAAAGCCAATCCCTTTCAGTGTATTTGTTGCCAAATCTAAGTGAAGATTTACGCTCTGGGCAGTAAGAACCAAAGTAGGATGCCGTACAAGACCTGGTCTCAAAATCCAGCTTACTAAACCCTTTGCTTGCAGACCCTAAGCATTCTTCAGTGATAATGCAGACCTTGGAAAGCAAACTGATGCGTAATGACACAGGCCTTCCTTTCTCATCAGCTTTCATGGTTCAAAAAAGTGAGGCAAAACAGGACTGGGTAACAGAAGTAAACAAGGTAAATATTGTATTGTCTAGTAATGGGTGTTTCACACAGCAAGCAGACAGGAAGCTCAGCTGGCTACAAGGGGCCTCCTCTAGATGATGTTCTGGGTCCCATCACCAAGCCCTCAAACAGCCTTCAGAGTCAATATCTTACTCAGATTGCTCACAAAGGTAACACCCTAGATTCCTAGAGACTGAGGCTTTGTCCATATGCAGTTTAAAAGTAACCTGAACAGGCACTAACTGGCGTAAGAAGAGTGTACATCAAACAAGCCATATTTGCAGCCACCTGAGCTTTAATTCCTTAGAAGCATGGACTAAACTATGAAATTTAGGACATTCATTAAAAAAGGCATGCACAGAATCCTATTAACAGTACAGGTTTTTATCTTTGGTCAGCAGCCTCTGCAGCCAAACAGCAGCTCTTGCAGGATTTCACATCTGGTTAGGCCCCTTCCTTTTCTCAAGTCTTTTTGGCACTGGGTACAGT
>JBCJKH010054808.1:23776-44270 GCA_039877255.1 Loriculus beryllinus | reverse complement strand
CATAGCAGCCTTCCAGTATCTGAAGGGGGCCTATAGGGATGCTGGGGAGGGACTCTTCATCAGGGACTGTAGTGACAGGACAAGGGGTGATGGGTTAAAACTGAAACAGAGGAAGTTCAGGTTAGAGATAAGGAAGAAATTCTTTACTGTGAGGGTGGTGAGGCACTGGAATGGGTTGCCCAGGGAAGTTGTGAGTTCTCCATCCCTGGTAGTGTTCAAGGCCAGGTTGGACGAACCCTTGGGTGCCATGGTTTAGTGTGAGGTGTCCCTGCTGATGGCAGGGGGGTTGGAACTGGATGATCTTAAGGTCCTTTCTAACTCTAACAATTCTATGGTTCTATGAATGCTGGATGTATATACCTGAATCTGTGCAATGCTCAGTTATCTTGGAACTAAGATCAAGATCAAATCTAGTCTAAAATCTAGTCTAAAGGATTAAATCTTAATGCTTGAGTCTCAAACATATCCAGTAAAAGTGAGAAACTGAGTTGCAGCTTTGCCTGTTGCACCTTGGCCCTGTTAGTTTATCAATTCCTTTGGTCACTTGAGAATGTATTTAGATGATCATGGGCTGCTCACAAGCAGCAACAGTAAATTCATCAAATATATTAGGACCATATAAGAATATGGTGTGCCACAAATTCTAGTAGTAGGCCAAGCTCAGAAAAATGCTGATTAATATAAATTATTAATTAATAAAAGAATTGATTAGAGCAGTAGTTTGGCCTCATGGTCCATACCATGGAGCTGCAAGTTCCTAAATTGAATATTCTGGCTTTTTTGCTAGCTTTTTCTCGTAGCACACACAGTTTTACATGATCTCCTCTTATTTCGTGTAGAAATAACCCTATTTACTGCACTGGTGCTACTCAAGATGTTTAAACTCCAAGTAGTCACAGCTAGAAGTAGTTGGAAAATGGGGAAACATCTTGGGGACCGTTTCTGAACCAATTCTAATTATTGCCATTAATGTCTGATTGATACATTTGAACCAGAATTTCTTTGGCAGGTATGACCTGCTCTTTGAAAGTGGGGGAAAATACTTATTTTTAATCACCTTCATCTCAAGAGCTGTAATTGAGGTTAGGAAGTTAGAGTGGATTAACAGGTTAGTGATTTATTTTGCTTTTCGGTATGGGGGGAAAAGGAAAATCCAGTGAGTTCCTTATAAAAACTTTACTAAAATGCTCAACCTTTGAACACAAATGCAAAATCAAATGTTTTAAGTTAGGGCCATAAGCTTCACATTAGAAATTAATCATGAGATATTTTGGTGATAAAATCTCTCTCATTTGAAAATGTAATTTGTTAACCAACACAATATCTATTTCAGGGCATTCTTCAAGCTCCAATAAAGATTTTCATAATAGTATAATAACGTGCCAATATGAAGCCTGGTGTGAAGGGAAAGCTTGCTTTCCTCTTGGCTCATAATCTCCCTTTTTGTCCCCTCTGGGCTCCAGGGACGTGACCTGTTATTTGCCAGCATAACAGAGAAGTCATGACTGATCTTGGAGTAGATCAGCTGTAAATTCTCTGTTATGGTGGTAACTCTCTGATACCAGGGTTGTGGGTGGGCAGTGGGACTCCAGTCCCTTGTAGCTGTCTGGTTGTTGGTCACAGCCACTTCTGCCTGTGACTTGAGTGTGCAAGAGAAGTGGGATGCTGATGGCCAAGTGGTTATTCCCCAAGACTTCCTGTGTGAATGAAACTTAGGTCTGTGCCTCACTTTGGGGGCCTGTATGGGTAGTAAACAGTCTAAGGAAGGCTTCAAGGTGAGCTGCATCCCATCTCCTGCACCTCCATCTATTTCTGCCTCTTATCCTTCCCATCCACTCCCGTTGGCTCTCACTCACACACGCAGCAGTAGGAAAGAAAGCAAGTAGCGTATTTGATCAAAATGGACCGAAACAGATGGAAGTCTTGGGCTTGTACTATGCTTTCTGTGCTCGATGAAGGAATAGTCGCTTAAATGCTCGCAAAGTATTAGTTGGGGGGGGAAGGAACCCAACTTGAAATTCCCCTTGCATTTGCATGACTTTATGTTGTAGAAATAATTTAATATGACTCTAACATGTTGATTCCAGGAAGCCCCTTAGAAAGGCAGCAGGCCCATGACAGCCCTGGAGCTGGGCTGTTTTGCCTGGGCTGTAATTATTTTTATTTATGAAATTCTAAATTCCAAATTCTCTTTTAAATATTGAAGATTTCGGGGGGGGGGGGGGTGGAACTGACAGCTTGTGCTAGCTTTAGGATATGCCTGCTTGGTAATTATTCATGAGGAGAACAGCTGAAAACAAACTAGTTATACACCTTGGCAAGTCACTGTGATTTTAATGCTGTGAAATTTCCCTATGGCCATGTGACTTTATTCGAAAGTACTCTAACAGTGCAGATGTCCAGAATGCCGGAGCTGTTACAAATGTGATTCCTGCAGTCAAAGTTTTGAATCATCCGTGCTGCAGGAAAAGGAGAGGAAAAAAAAGAACAAGGGAAAAAAAGAGAGGAAAGAAGACCGATGACACAGTGTGTGTTTTGAGTGTTTGTCACATACTTCATTATGTGCCGCTTTCATACATTACTGGAACACAGATAGATCATAAGTAATATATCTCAATGCATGTTCAGGGCATATAATGGAATTTACAGTGCCTGGAAGAATGCATCACTGAAATGCACTAAGTATTTTAAACTATCTTGTTTAAGCTCTGCTACCAGAGGCAGCATCAGCACTGACATTTTTGGAAGTTTCAAAGTAAGATAATTTCTCTGTAACATTGGATGAAGAATTGAAACGCTTCAGATTTAGCTAAAAATAAAACATTTCTCTACTTTTCGCCTTTTCTTTTTTGCTTCTCCATATGGCTCCTGAAACATTCCTTCATTTAAATAGGTTTTAGAGCTCTTTCCTTATAGTTCCTAAAGCATTCATTGCTTTTGAGAGAAAAAAACCCCTCACATTTTAGCATGTGCTATTTTTGTTATTCTAATTAGAAAAAAACAGCTGGCCCCGTGCAGCTCCGACTGGAGGTTTTTCCAACACATTGTTCCCATTTTATTTCCCTCTTTTTCTGTCAAGCTCCAGGCTCCCACCTCTCCTCATCCCACACGAGCCAGCCCCAAACCCACCTGCACGAGCAGCCCCAAGTGTCACATCTGCCAGGGAACAAAAAGAAAAGACTTTATTGGGCACAGGACACATACATCAAATTCCTGGCATTAGGGATATATATCTGCACAAGTAACTGGAAGTGACACCAGGCTAATGGCCAGTAGCTTTGGTTTCCATTCTGAGGTATTTTTTAGTGTCTTTAGCTCGTGTTCTCTCTCATACATATAAACCAACTTAACTGCTTTTGTTGTAAAAAAACCCAGGTAATCAGCCTTCACTTAGGATTTTGATATCTGTGAACGTGTGTGCCTACAAATAATCATTGAAGCTGATCAAAGTCCCACTCGCTGTTGCTATGGTAATGAATCCCCATTTTGTTTACGGATGGGTATGCGGCACATGACAAGGAATGATGTCAGGTGGAAAGCTGAGATAAATTATATTTGTGGTCTGAAGTTATTAACATACGTTTTGTGTGAGTGTGTGCATGTGTATTAACTAAGGAAAAGGAGAGCCAGAAAATTCCCTTCCTGCAAAGTGACAGGGAAACGCACTGCTTCCGACATAAATCACGGCGGAGTTTATGAAGGAGGCATACAGCAGTTGGGGCAAGGATGTTTCTGGGGCACATCCAAATCAATGGAACTGCTCTTTAATACTTCCACTCATTATGTAATCTCCTTGTCCATCCTTTCCTTCTGTTTCCAGTTCCGTTTGTTGATGAGTCTGCTTTTGCAACTGTCCTTAACTTTGTTTTGACTGAATGGAAAGTCTTTAAGTAAGAAAAGTCATTACATTTCTTGACAAATGATGACACAAATATCATTGTGGAAAGCAGAAAGATTCAGACAATAACTAGGAATTGCATTTCCAAACAAATGCCATAATACACTGATAATTTAGAAACACACTTTGAAGTCCTAAAAGCATGCAGTTAAAATGAAAATCTGTGTATCTGTCGATTAGAGTTTACTTCTGTTTATGCAGGATTTCCCCTAATGCTGGTTCCTGCAGGAGACTGCCCTTTATGAGTCAGAATTGAATGCAGGTAGGTGCTGGGGAAAATCAAAAGCCTGTGAGGAAAGGAATTTGAAGTGAAATGTGTTACTCTGCAAATTTTGGATCCAACATCATCTTTTTGACAAGTCTGTACCTATGGGTTTGGAGATACTGCTTGAAGGCATTTTCCTTAAAGAGACTGTACCACCTATTTCACAGTGCAGGGATGAGAAGCTGTTTTTATCAACAGTGGTTTGCTCTTGTTGGTCCTGTGCTTCCACAGAAAGGGTAGCAGAAGTGCCTCTAGCCAACTGACATTTCAATCCGGCTGACTTTCAGTTCCACTTCTCGTTATAGCACCTGCCAGTGCATCCAAATGAAATCCCACGATAGGCAGTGGAGAAACTCAACAAGTTCAACAACTTTGTGCTTGTAGGATGGTGTCCATAGAACAAAAAGCAGAAACCAGGAGCTGCAATCCACGGTGTTTCTGATTCCTGAGGGCACAGGGACTTCACACTGAATTAAATAACTTGTGTGTCTGATAAATTCTCCTGAGGAATTGCATTAATCCTGTTTTGGAAGGCGTAGGCACTAGTTGAGAGACAACAGAAATGGGCATTTATGGAAACTCTTGTATCGTGATGAAGTCGGGGGAGCAGGATGTTAGATACAGTCGAGATGGGGATTTCTGACACACTGAGCCAATGCCTCAGCTTCCAGCAGATTGAAACAATGCCAATTTATCTCTTCCAAAGTTTAGTTTGTGGAGCACATTCCTACACAGAATATTAGAGTAGAAACAGAGACTGCAGCAAATCTCACGCTCCAACTGCACCTATAGAAAAATGCACTGAAGATGCATTGATATTTTTGTACATTTATATGTTATTATTTAATATAGGATCAACACTGAATTTGTTACTTCGAAGACCTCAGACCATTTTTCTGTCTCTTTAGAAATATAATAATCTCTCTAATTCACATGCCATGTGGTGGTGTACCACCTAGCAATAGGTGCGTAATTGAGGGCAGAATTTGACCCTTTGATTCTGTAAATCACATATGATCATTACAGAAGGGCTCAGATCTTTAGACGTATGATTGCCAGCTCACCAGCCACCCTTCCTTTGTCACGTTATTTTTTTAGAGGCTGACACTCTAATGAAAGCAATACAAAAGGCTGCCAGAGCCCAGCTCAGAATGCCCAATTTGCTTTGACTGCCATTTTAGAGAGCAAAAGTGTGTTCCATTATTTGGATCGGTATTAGGGTGAACTTAGAACAGCAGATCTTCTGGACAGGGGCTACACCTTTCCTTTCCTTTCAAAGATTGTGCACGTTTGTTGTACCAGGTAAATAATAATTCAATAGAAGGAAAATTAATGCATTGCTCGAGGTGGACAAATCAATGCCTGTTGGCTCTGTGAAGCACTAGGATTTAAGCATTTCTCAATTTCCAGCCATACACCTAAGTGATAAGATTTCAGAAGGTTTTGTGCACGTCTTTGTGTCTAAAAGCTGAGCAACCCCTGTTTTCTTTGGCCCAAGCTTCCAGAAGAATCCACAGCACATCCAGTTGTACTCATTACCTGCTGTCTGCAGCGAGGAGAGAAAGCGGGCTTTTTGGTAACACTGGTTTGAAAATCTTGACTTTCTTTTCCTTCTGTCCTTCTTTGCTGCAAACTTTTTCTGTCTTCCTCATCTGAGCTACTTGGGCAGAATGACAGCATTAAAGCAAGCTTGTCAAGTGTTAACCTGATCAAGAAAAGGCTTGGAAATTCATTTTGTTCCCTGGAGAGAGGCTGTATTATTCTGAGGTGCCCTCTTGCTATGTCAAGAGCTAAAGATGCTTCATGAACCACACCTAGGCAAAGATGAGTAAGACCCTCCCTTCGAAAGGCTTAGACCTGTTGAGCATCCTTTTCATCATTACAACATACAGTGCATTGGAGCGTCTCGGATTAATCATCTCTTCCCACAAGGAGAATTTCCTTTTGTTAAGACCTTAGGGAAGCTCAGTTTTTTCAAAATACACCCTGGACGGGACTGAAGGGGCTTTTTCTTTCCTTTGGAACCCCATTCACTGAAGCAAACCTCCATGTTTAAACTTAAAAACCAGAGGCAGCAAGGGTTTCAATTCAGAGGAAGAAAGGGCCGCTGGTCCTGAGGATCCTGTGAAGATCCGGCATTCTCCTGAGTGCTGGAGAAATTTGTGAAACTCATTATCTTCCAGGCAGCATTTTAAAGAAATCCCTGACGAGATGAAATTTAGCTGTGGCACGAATGTGGGCAACTCGTATTAGAACGTGGAAAAGGATCTTGTTAATCATTGTTGTGAAACAATGCGCGGGTATCCTTAGGGGTGGGGTTTGGGCTTTTTCCTCAGCTGAGGTTTTATTTTCTGTGTGGATATTACATGCACAGATCTTGAGCCCCAAGGGATTTCTTCTGAGACATGAGAGTGAGAACATATTGCTGCATGTGAAAAATACTTCTGCCGTTGTTGCTCAACGTAGAGTCAATTGTCTGACTTCAGAGCATGGTAAAAGCTACAAAACCCAGCCCTCTCCCCAGAATAAACACCCCAAATGATGGCTTTTTATTCTGAGCGGTAGCTTATTATGGCACAATCTGAAAATGAGGCTTTGAAAATTGTCTGGTTTTAGAAAACCAGGTACGTAGAGCTTACGTAGGAGTCAGACAGAGTAAATTCGTACATGCAATATGAAGTTAGGCTTCCATATGATTCACTGGGTTCATTGGTTTCCCTTTTCTACTTTAATTCTAGATCTTTCTATTGTTATAATTCCAAAAGGAATACGGTACAGCAGATTCATCAGAAGCCATTATTTACTGATTCTGTTATTGTTTTCATAATGGGCAATTCATGAACTGATTATTGAGTTTTAGCAAGTGGCTAATGAATCATTGCTGCAGGCTCAGGGAGAAACAGATTCCTCATGTTTCTGTTTCCTCCAGATTTCACAACCAGTGTCATTCATTTCACTTATTCCTTCCCCGTCTTCCTCTCTCGCAATATTACCTCCCAAAAACCCAAAGCCAGTGACCATTTAAATCATGTCAAGTGTTTTGTACCAGTAGATTAGTGTCCATATATTGACTAAAGGGAGATTTAAGCAAGAATCGACAGGAGCTGCAAATTCCAGGAGGTCTCACGTGGGTGAGAAGCCATCAGTAAACTTTAAATCCTTATAAATCAGCTACAAGACAGCACTAAAATAATAAACAATTTCAAATGAATGATTTTAATAAGTTAGCAAAACAGATTTGTTGATTAATATAGCATAACGTATTCCTTGCTTCTTATGGAATAGTGATGAATTATTATTAAAGATGCGAGTTAGGGTTGTAATGTAGCAGTGTGGAAACTTTAATAGTGGCCTGCAAAAAAGGCTCTTTTCTTTGTCATTTTTATCTCCCAGCTTTTTGAAAGCCACGTCCCTCCAGAATTGTTACAAGGGAATAGAACTCAAAGATTTATTTCTGATAAAAGGTTTAAATTGCAACAGCAAAATGTAATAACCCAATAACAAGACTGAATAGGCATTAAAATAAAGGAGAAAGACAGAAAAAGGCATAGACTTATTGCTTACCTGTCTATTCATGGGAATGGATCCATCATACTGCAACTTAATAGTAGCTCCCAATAGCTAGTATGTTGATTCAAAAGGGGGATAGACTCGTGGGGTTTGCTCACTGGTTGCATCACAGTGTGTGTGTTTGAGCTTCACAGCAACAGGAGATTTTCCTGAAAACCATTCCTGTGTGGATTAAGCCTTGTCACCTTCACCTTTCCCATAGAGGAATATTACATTTGTCATAAGCTGCCAAATTTGGTTTAGTTTCGTTTCTACTAAACTGTTATGGAGAATGGTAGAATCAATTTTTTCTTTGTGGTGAGGTTGAATAACATTTGTGAAATAAGAAATACCAAAAGTAGACATTGAAGATCCCTCACACATTTTGAGGGCTGTTTGTAGTCATATCTGATGTGAAATCAGATTTCTGGGCTCATCCATATCATTCTTACACTGATAGAACAATTATTTGGGTATTTGGTTAGGGCAGCATCCTGTATTTCACCTTGTGATAGGTGTAATCAGAAGAGGAGCCTTGGATATTTCTTTTAGCAGATGGTGAGATTTTACTACAGAGCAAAATCAAAGTATTTCACAAGAAAATCAAAATGTTTCAGTTAATGTAATTCATTTTATTGCCATGAGGGCTACATGGAGCTGCAGATGATGTACTGATGGTCTATTGCAGGCTTCCTTTCCTTCCATGTGTTATGTTTGTGTCTCGAGTATTGGAGTTGAAAAGTCACTTCTCTATAGGTTCACTTGAAACTTTCCAAGCAGCTTTTCTTACAGCTCCTGAGGAAACACATGGTTTTGTGGTGGTTCTTATGGTTCAACACCAATCGCTGCTTTGATCTTTATGAAAGATGAAGATTGCCAGCGGCTGATGTAAAGAAACTTTCTGCTGCTTGCAACCTTCTTCTCTAAAAGCAGAACATTGGTACCATTTTAAACCCCAAATATAAACCCCCTGATTTTCTGAAGTCTGAAATTATCCTGCTTTCATAATATAGGCAGTAGCAGGGACCCATAGGTAGGCTGATCTGTTTCATCTTCTTTTTCTCTTCCTATTTCTATTCAAAGGGGCTGTCTGCCATGTGTGGAATTTAAGTGCAGATAATAAGATCAGATTGGAATTTCCATGAGCAGTATCTTTGTCAGATTTGTTCAAAATAAGTGAGAGGAAGACATTTAATATATTTCTTATATTCTCTTTCAAAAGGTTAAAACATTAATGAGAAAGCCCTCTGTAAAATTAGGAAGTAGATACATTACGATGTTAAAGTAATTGTCATTTTTTGCATGATAAGTCATTAAAATGACTTATGTTTGTGATGTACATCCGTTTTCCAGGACATAGACTGTGAAAACTTATGGAAATTTATAGAGAGAGTGTTGCATTCCATCTCCTCACAAACCACAGGAGCAGAGCACATCCCAGGCACAGAACAAAACAACAAAGAAATCCCCCAAAGTCTGACCAGAGGCTGTTAGATTTACTCTGACTAGTGCTAATGCCAGGAGCCTCAGGGCCAGATCTTCAGCTGGTATAAACAGCTCGGCCAGGTTTGGGGCTGTACATGGGACTGTTGAGAACGGTCCCTCAGTGCTGACGTTGCCTGAGAGCAGTTTGCTCTAAAGCAGAGCTGCTGTGGTTTGTGAAGAAATAAAAGCCACTCGTTTCAGGTGTTTAATACGCTCTGTTCCAGGCTCACTGCTGCTCAGAGCTCGCTGTCTGTGTACATTGAGTTTGATAAACAAGGCAGACAATTTACAGATACAGCACTTGGTGACTTTCTCCCCCTTTTAGAAGCTGGTTGTGTGCGAAACTTCTTGGCTGTGAGGAAGTGATGCTAATGCAAAGAAACCACCCAGTCTTTCATGCCAATATGCCTTCTTTCTACTTTTGTCCAGGCTGGTCTGTGTACTGAGAGAGGTGAGCTATTAATATTGCCTTTTTACAGCTAAATTGTCTGACTCCAGAATTGTTCACAGATTCTATTAAAGACCCCTATGGAGGATTGCTTCTACAAATAGGCATTTTAATTCATCCGGGTACACTAAGGTGTTACCTTCCTTTCATTAATAAAATGGAAACTCATAAAGAAAACCAGATTATCCTGAATTTATGATCAAGTAATTTTATTTCTCTTAGCTCTGGTAATAATTGTGGAACATTATTTCCTTGGTTCTTTTCCTTTCTCCTTCATATACATAGACAATCTTAATTTCTCATGTTTATTTATCTCTTTTTTTCCCCCCTTTTAATTTGACAGGAAAAGCTATCTAGGACCCCAGGAGGCAAACACTGAGAGTTAGGAATTGGTCCTTCCCATCTCCACTTTAATGAAATAATAAGTAATAGGTTCATATTTACCAATGCTTTAGAAATTCTGGGTTATTCTTTGTGGTCTGTCTTAAAATGGTAGTTCCTGGCTTTATTTTTAATGTGTATTTTGTATTTTTTCTGGCACTTTGTCATCCACAGTGTAAAGTGATTGATCTCTCTCATCATGACTGAATATTCAACTTCTTACCCGTATTTTACTATTTCCCCCCTTAAAATGAAGCTATCAGATTAAGTGAATGTTGTTAACAGACTGGTTTATACACAGCTTTACTCACATCAACCTCTCTCTGCCACTATGCATCAATGGCAAGCCTATCTGTTTATTGATGGATGCCTTTTGGGGGAAAAACGCTGACTCCAGTTCTTCCAAAGGGAGATGGTGGTATGGGTCACTTTTGTGCCACAGATCACTTCTGTGCTGCAGGACACTTCTGAAGCACCTCTGCAGAGTCCACTTCACTTCAATGATTACTTCATAGGCTTAAAATGAAGTGTGAGGAGCTAGATTATGTCTGTAGGTGCTTTGGCTAAACTTTGGTAGTAGGATGAGCTCAGATCTCTTAAGATGCAACTACCGGAAACATCCAATGTGTTTCTGACCAGCTGGGTTGAGAACAATAACACAGCACAAGAGTAACTCGCTACCTTAATTTCAAAGTAACTGAAGTACCTCCAAAATGTAAAGCATCTTAGTGCCTTGTGCCCTTTCATTCAGAGGTTGTTGACCTCTTATGACTCTAGAGTTAAATGAATGAATCAGATTTCGATCATGGCCTACAGAAACAGGCGACAAAAGTGGGAGAGACACATCTCCATTCCTTTCACAGAAAGAAAACCACCCTCAAACCACATTTATTGTTCCAAACACTTTTAATATTGTTTCCTTTCTTGCTTACAGGATTATTATTTGCCCCTTAGAACATTTTAAATGCTTCTTGAGTAGTTGCTAGGGTGCAGGATTCATCTCAAATCATGTTCAGTTCTCACCTTTTTCTGCACAGTTTCTGATGTCTATTGAGTGGCAACCACACTGTAGTGCATGGAAAACTCCAACTCTTTTGTAAGCCAGAATGTAAATATCTGCTTAATGCAGTGTTTTTTCCAAGTTCATGTCAGTTATACTATGTGTCGAGTGCGACCCAATGGCTGTCTGCTCCACAGCAAGGGCTGGCCGCTGCCTATTTTGGTACAACAGTGTAAAATCTGGTTATCATACAATTTTATATCCATGAGCTATTACTGAGTTAAAAATGAGATTTCTTAATTTCAAATATTGTTTCTTTTAATTAGTGGCATTCATTATTTTTGATAATCTTGCAGCTGAAATGTAGTTTATGAAGATGGCCTAATCTCTCTTAATGTCTCTGTTGGTATCATGGGCATTTCACTTCTCTTTCTAAATGAAATCTTTCTTGCTTACACACTCTTAACCTGCTCAAGCATTGAAAGCCAATAAACTACAGATTCTCTTAATGTAGAGTTGCTGAAGTTGCTGAACAGAAATATTTTCAATTTGATATTACTTTCATGATACAGGAAGCAATAGCACCAAAACCCAGACAAAGCATTCCTGGAACACAGACTGGAGATTTGATTTCTTCTTTATCCCCTCTTTATAAAAGTGTGTGGAATAGTCAGGAATGCTGCTCCAACGTGCAGAATCCTGGAGCAAAAAATACATCAGATTTTTGCATTTCGTCTGTATTATGTCAAGAACAGACATAGAAAACCCTTAATGAAAGACCCCCTGTGAAAGACCACAAAGCTCTTCTCCAAATGGAGTCAGTGAGAAATTTCTGACTTAGTAGGAAATTACAGTATGTCCAGCAGCATCTAAATATCATTTATCTGTGAGGCCTCTTAAATACTGTATGTTGAGGTGTTTTCAAAGCAGTTCAATGTAATTCTTCTTCCTTATAGCCGGGATGGGTAAAGCACAGAGGTGGCAAATAAAGGGAGACAGTATCCTCCATAGGTAACACCTGACCCGGTATGAGCTTCTTCACTTCTTGTCCATGCCTCTGCCTTTTCTGACTGATGGTGCAATAGTGACAGGGTGTCTTACCCACCCTTCCTTTGGCATGAACCAATCCCTCTGCAGATCTTTATTATCAAGGTAAAGGATTTTTTTATTGCCTTTTACATTTTTATTTCCTTTTAAAAGAGGAAATAAAAATGTAAAGCTTGACTCAAGATCCCTTACCAGAGTAGGCTTGTCTTACCCTAGCTCTGTCTCCTGTTGTTAACGATTTTACTGTACACGTGTGATGTACAACAGTAGCTTACTTAAGTAACTTTAAATAGAGTAAATTTGGCTTGGCACCTTTAATAAAAAATAAAGTATTGTTGGCAATTGGAAATGATGAGACTTGTGAAATGCAGGCACTTTTGAGGATTTTCTGTTGTTTCAGTGTTCTTGCTTTCAGACTGCATTAAGCTCCCAAATTAGTCTGAAAAAAAATTAATTGTACAAAATGCAAGGTAAATATTCCATTAATTCTCCTAATGTGATGCAGCATGTAAAGATGTATGTGGAGCAGTTATTCTGCCTCTAGTGCATGTATCCCATAAAGTGCAACTTCCTGCACGGTGACTGAACCTGCACAGAGCATAGAGGTTTTGCTGCCTCTACGAGGAACTTCATGGCAGAGAAGCAAAAGTAATTTCCCTAATGACTGGTTGAAAATCCTGAGATCTGCAGAGCATCCACTTTTCATGTCTAGCAAAGCACACGTCATCTCCACCTGCCTCTTTATGACACTGCAGTGCATGACAGAGGCTGCTGCATCACACAGCGTGGAAACAAAAAACACATGTCAAAACTCAAGTAGGAAGCTTTGAAAGGTCTCCTGAGGAAGAAGCATTCTGTTTTGTAACATGGCTTTGCCCTGAAAATGTCTCTGTAAAGTGTGGCCAGAGGACTTACAACACTTTGTGTAGTCCAAATGCCCTCACATTTAGTTTTAAAGACATTTAAATGCACAGAAGCATTTGAATTGCAGGTATGATTATATGTAGCCACTAAATCCTTACCTTTTAATATCCACTGCATCAGTTTCACTTCACTGTCATGTCTTTCCCTGCCCTCCTTTCGCTTTTCCCTTTGCTATCTCATTTTGGCAGCTGAGGAGCTGGTGTGCACACTGAGGTGAGAGGCCTCACAGTGCCAGATGAGGTTGCGAAGATGATGGCTGTCTGGTTTGGGGGAAAGAAGGGTGCATGGAAGAACAGTGATTTTTCAAGGAGGCAGGAAAACAAGGCTAGCAGTCACCTTCCTGCCAGCCCCATTCAGTTATAATCATCCAGTAGAATACTATGAGTCTTACAGAATGTTAGGAGAGTCCAATTCCTATCAGTGTCAGTGCAAAAGGTTCCTTTAATTTACTAGAGGTAGGATTAGTCTGTTAATGAGTACATGCCTTACTTTGTGTAGTAAGCGTGCAGTTAGTAACAAGCTCTAAAAAAGCATCTGTGTGCGTCTACAATATTCTTTAATGCATCTTTGTAATCCTAAGAAGACTAGTACTTCAAACGTTTCTTCTTTTTTTGTTGTTAGAAAACCACGTTGAAAAGGTGCATCAACAGGGTTACATTTTCCTCCATGAGTTGTTTATACTTCCTCTTTATACCTGCATGCAAATCTAAACCAATAGTTGTTATTTCTAGGGAGTGCACAAGACAGTAAATAGCTGTGTATCTGTTTATGCTCCCACTGTATCATCATGTTTCTCTGAATCACACACTAATTGCTTCAAAGTTTAAAATCTCCTAGAAAATAGCAATCTTTTATTCCCAGAAATATAATGGCATCATAGTTTATCAACAGGGTTGTCATTGGTGATCTACCTGTTCTTATAGAATCATAGAGTGGTTCTAAATGCTAAACCATTCTATATTTAAGGCTGTCAATATCTAAATGTCAGATTTCGTATGGAGTCACAGATGCCCACACGCATGGCTTGGGTGAGCGCTAAAAGAAAATCAATACGGGGGGGAGTACTCTGGATGGTAAAATAGGAAGTTGCATTAGGGCCAGCCAGTCCTGATGCAGACAGATCTAATGTGTTTCACCTAGATATTAAGCTGGTATTTTTGCTGTTTATCTCTAGCCCTGTGGGCTCCAAAGCTCCAAGCTGATGGGCTATTTCAGGAAGATTCTAAGTAGCTCTTGTGCTGCAGCCAGTGTTTCTTCCACTGTTAATACTAATACCCATGTCTTGGTGTATGCTGAGAGCATAGCTGGCTTCCTACAAAATGTTACTGCGTTATCAGTGTTTAACCTCATTAGTTTATAGAGTACTGCAGAATACCTTGTGTGTGAAAGGAGCAGGGGAGCCCAAATTTAATTCTCTGGATGTACATACACCCAAGTCATCAGTCCCATTTTGTCCTTCTCTAAAGTATTTGTAAATGTTATTTTAAATAAACATTGGGCTGGTTCATTATTAAACCTGTATCTAAATTTCATCTTCTATAAGATGCTAGAAACCTTCAGGATTCATCAGCATGTCTTAATACTTGTGCTTGGCTAATGTTTTACATTTATAGGAGTTTTAAAAGGCAGGTGCAATGTGACATATCACAAGAAGCAAATTAAACTCTTGTAAAGCACAGCTGGAATGCTAAAAATGTGTATTTGTAATTTAAATATGTGACACCATCACACTGTAAAATCAGTTCATAATTAGAAAACATCTGTTTTTTTCCAATATGATGTCTATTAGTATATTTAAATAATTTAGAATGCAATAAGGGGGGTGAGGGGGTAGTCAAGCTCCAGTAAGTGATTCAGGACATTTCTTTTGTTTAAATGCCCTCTTCCAGTTCTTTAAGTAACCCATCATTTTGAAGGCACTTCTTGGTTCACATTATAATCACCATTGATGAAATACATATGCCAAACATATGTGCTGTTATGACCTTATTGTCAGTCAAGAACCAGGTTTTGTGGATGCTGTTGTTAGGAAGGATTTACACACTGTCATGTTGCTGGGTTTTTTCTTTTCTGATTATTGGAGAACTGTGAGTCAAATAAAAGTTGATTATTTTAACAGCAGAATTTACATGAATACATAGATCTATATATATAGAAAACACAATGATGTCTGAAGAGTTTATGGTATCTGGAAACATACTTAAACTAGATTAAATGCTGACTGAAAATGTATTGGGATCAATTCAAGTTTAACTAATAAAGTTTGAACAAAACCACAACTTCTCAAATGAAGTTAACATGGTAGATTAGCCACACATCTGTCATCAGTGCTCACGTACGAGGGTATTTATGTCGGTGTGATGAAAATCCTAATGGATGTTTTCATCCTGCCTGAAGTGTGCAAGTGGAGCAGCCCCCCCAGTTTATTGGCAGTAAACTATATAACCTCTCTCTTGCCATTGCCTAAGCATCTATTTAAGTTAAATAGAAGCCTTACATTCCTCAACAGGTTTTGTGTTCTTTTTGTGCTGGGCATACATGGATAACTGCTTGGAAGTCTTCACACATATTGGTAATGCCTCAAAAGCACTGTATACACACAGAGAACTCAGAGGGCTCTTTTAGCTCAGTATCTGGGCA
Source organism: Loriculus beryllinus (assembly GCA_039877255.1). Classification (NCBI taxonomy): domain Eukaryota; kingdom Metazoa; phylum Chordata; class Aves; order Psittaciformes; family Psittacidae; genus Loriculus; species Loriculus beryllinus. Next base: position 28,633 of record JBCJKH010054808.1, on the reverse strand, counting down.
GTCATATTAGTAAATACTGTGTGGTCTATCAGTAGCAACCGTTTTCTGGGATGGAAATGTCCTGGACAAAAGAACGTGTTCAGTTTATGTGCTTCCCATTTGAAATTAACTCGTTTTTGCCCTGGAAATGAGGCAGAAATGTAAAACTAACTTTTGGGGGCTAGAGTAGCTAAAGTTAATGTGCTGCGGTTTGCAGGCATCTCCGTCTTGGTCGTCTTTTATCAACCTTTGCTGCTGCAGCCCACCACAAGCTTTTCATCAGTTTATGCATTGTGCGCCAGGGCAAATAATGACAGAATATCTAGCTAAAGAAGGGGTACTTAATCAGCAATCAAGATTCAATTTGTTTTAATTTTAGCAGGTGTTTGTGAGGTACATTGATGGGAGAGATAATATGTACTGCTTTCATTAGCTCTCTTGTTTTTGTGCTTGAACATTTAAGAGCCAGATGTTCGGAGGTGAGCTGATCAGAATATTAAGTCTCCAGAGGTTGGTTTCCATAGTGTTTTACATTCCTTTCTTTATCTCCCTCAGTTCACCCTGAGCTATGAGGTGCAAGTGCTCGCAATGACAGACCACATCTCTGCTTCCTATTCAGCTAAAGCCTCAAATTAGTCTAATTCTCTTTTTAAAAGAACAAAACCACAACACAAAGCCTATAAAAACAAAAAAATAAACCCACGGAAAACAACTTTATTCTAATAATCTGCAATTAATTCTTGGTTCTTGGGTCAGACTCATTTCTCACTTAGATTGGTTTAGTTGATAAAGCTCTTATGGAAATGATTTGTTTAGTAACTGGTATAGTACTGCCAGGATGTTCTACTTCAGTGAAAACATGGAGCTGCCATCAGTCAGTAAGCTACTGATTCCATCATCATCTGAAGGTAAATATATAGTCTAGATCATTTCTTTGTTTTGGGGAAGAAAGAAGCAGCTATAACATCAGAATGCCCGAGCCTGAGAGGGGACTGGCTGCGAAATGCACATGAATGGCCTCTGTCACTAGGTGCTCTGTAAAAGAAATCATGCAGGCTACATTTGAATATCATGGGGATTCCATAACATATTGTCTACATGAGAGTAGACAATAGGGTTGCCAAAGAAAAGGCAACTTAACCTTTTGGATAGGTTTTAGCCCAATGGGGACCATGCAGCAGCCCTAGCTCAGTAGCTGCTGCAGTAATACATCAGTAGTCCCCTGTACAATAAACTCTCCCTAGGTTGTGACTGTGATTTCTTTCGGTAGAGAAAAACAACCCCAGAAATGAAGAGTTAAAGAGAACTGCCACTGGCGAATGCTATAATGTTTTCCTTCACTATTAATTGTTCTCTGTTTACTTTGATGCTCAAAGATTGCCCTGTTTTACAAGCATATTTTCTTAATTGTGTCACCTTGTACTGTAAGTGTGTCAGAGGGGAAACATTTGCAAGTGATTAGATATGGACCTTTGTGTCACCAAATGTATGAGGTACATACCCTTATAGGATATAATTGTGATCTTTTAATATGCGGCCATTGACCCGGACTTGTTATTATCTATTATAGTTTATAATAATGTATCTCTTTATGATTAAATGATGATGCCTGGCAGAACACTATGATTAGCATTTCAGTTATTTATAGATTATGTCAGAGCAGTAATAAACATAAAATGCTGTTAATGTGTGGCTAATGAAATCTGGACATGAACAAGTTTATGAATTGATATAATTCATTTGAGTGTTCTAACTGAGCTGCTGGTTCTCGTCATAATTCAAAAGCTTAGCAGGGTTCACCGATTAGGTGGTAGACTAATTTGCTACAAAAAGTCAATGGGTTTTCATCGTCTTGGGCTATCATACACAGCATGGCTGATTGCATAAGGACTATACAAAGTAATTCTCATAAATATATTTATTAAGCTTAATATGTTTTGTGAGGTTAGGATGGAATCAGCTAGTGCACAACATATGTGGAACAAAATCACAGTGTGTTAGATACTAAAAAGATATGTTCGGTAAAATCATTCAGGACCAGATCAATGAGGGGGTTATTTGAATTTTAAAAAGTGAGCAATTCAATATCAAATATAAATGAGAGCCATAAAGAATGATGCAGATGATTGACTGAGTGTGCTCGACGTTTATTTTACTTTGGCATCATAATTTCATTTCATGCTACAAATGCAGTTTTAAACTTGGGTTCTTCAGTGCCGCAGTAGCTGAGTATCTCTACAGAGTTAATGGCAGCTCTGCTCTCCCATGGCTGGGGAAAAGTGAGTCCCATCTCACACCAGAGCTTGTCTTTCTGCTTTCTTCACTTCACAATCTTCATTATTGACTGCTTACCTCTCCTTGTACAGTGTTGTCTTTTGATACCAACATACACCGAGTCTTGGTCATCAAAAAAGATGGTTCTAGCCTTCATGGGGTATCATTTTGGGGTTTTTAAACAATGGACAAGTAGTATATTGACGTAATTTCCTCTTTGGAGGTCTTTGTTTTTCAGCAGAGTCCGTCAGCGCATTGATTTCCTTCTCCCTTTCCCCATAACAGCATTTTTTGCTCTCCCCCGTTCTTTACTTCCTTGTGTCAAGCCCACCGTTGCTTTAATCAGGATTGAATTCATGAGCACAGTCCATTATACTATGCAGTAATGCTCTTCTCTGGAAGTACTTACTTGCCAACTTACATTCCCTGTATAATTGTGGGTTTTTTCAGTATCCTTATCTCCTCCAAAATGAACTATCTTAGAGCCTTTTGTTTGAACATCTATGCTTAAACTTGACTTGGCTCCTTTGCAAAGAAAGCAAATCTCTTTGGGGCTTATATAGAACCTCAAATACATTAGAAACACATTTTGATTAGGTAAATAGACAAACCTTTTTATTTATTTATTTTTAATACTAAGATACATAGTAAAATTTAACAAAAAGTATTAATATTGTAAAGAAACAAACCAAAAGAATCAGAAATTATTTAGTAGTTGTGCTTCCTACTTAGGAAACTAACAGGATTAGTTAGAGATTATGAGCCTTGCTAATAATAACATTGATCACAAAGTGCTTCTCCTTCTATTTAAAACAAAGCTGTGCAGTAAAGGGAGAGAGGGAAATGCCGCTTGAGAGTGCAGTTGTATCATCATTTCTTGTTATAACGGGAGTCCAAACAACCCTTGTGTATTCTCCTCTCACATTTGTATCTTGACCCAACACATGAGCCATACGAGGCCCTGCACTTTAATCTTCCCTATCGGGTTTTCCTCTGTTCCATCCCAGTATCATTCACATTACACACACTCCTTCCATGCATTACATAAATCTTTGTCTTGTCCCTACAGAAAAAAGACTTCATGTAATCATAAACTACCACCATCCCCCTCGCTCCTCTCCCTCTTCCCAAGCGGTTGCTTTAGAGCTCCTTGGGAGATTTAGAAAGAGATTCATTCATTTTTTCTGAAGAGAAAAGATTAAAGATGCAGTTTAAATGCCCCCATACGTGTTATCTCCTCTGGAATGGTGCTATGTGAACTAAGGTGGAACTGAGACAAAACAGTGGCCAAGAACTTGCGCTTCTTGTGTGCATCAAGCAGATCCCAGATGTGAACACCCAGTTTGTGCTGGTGTTTGGCAACACCCCACTGGTGCTGCAGGAGGTGACTCGTCTCCTCCTGAGTTAGGAGGATTCCTCAGTTTATGATGGAAACCAGGTGTATGTGGCAGTTTGCAGATTATTTGCAGCATTGAGACTGAAGGACCAGGAGCTATCTCGTGGTGATTGTGTGCATGTGTGTATGTCTGCCTCTCTCCCAGGGACATAACGTTTGACTGGCTTTTCATAGTGGCTTCCTGCAACTTTCCTATGGCTTAGGTGAAAGAGATAAAAAGCTTTGGTCAAGTAGTGAGCGGAAAACCGTCAGAAAAACTCCAAAGTCTGAAAAGTCCTTCTTAGCAAAGCATCCTTCATGGAAGATCTAAAATGAGAACCTCTATCACATCGGTTTGCCATCTGCAGTACCATATCTTGTATGATTTTTGTGCATGATTTCCCCCCATTGTTTAAATTCTTCATAGTTGATGGAAATGCACTTGGTATTTCTTCCCTGTGTCACAACCAAGAATGCTAACATTTCATTTCTCAAGTGATATGTGGCTCAACTTCTGCTCTTGATATTTTCAAGAGGCCAGTGATTAAAAAACCCATGTAGAATATGCTCTGTTATTGCCCTCTCTAGGCATTGTCGCATAAAACCTTAAAGGTTCTGGTGCTAAATCCCTAAGGCAGCATTTTGATACATGCCACATGTTCACTCATGGGAGAGATAAATGTTTAATAATTTTTGCTGTTGTTACTGTTTTTACAATGTGTTATACTGCGAAGGCTAAAGCTCTGGTTTGCTGAAGGAACAAGCCTGTAATAAGATCTTTACCTTTCCATCATCTTGCTTTGCCTTAACAACCTGAAGTAGCCCAAATCGCACAGTAATGGCCAAAAGGGCTCAACTGTGCAACCTGAAATCCTCTTTCAGAGAAGAAAGGCTGCTAGAAACTCCAGTTGGTTTTAGATGTCCAAGACTTCATTTGGCTCCGAGTAACAACTTAAAACCTGTTTACACAGATTCCAGTATAAAGTGACAAGAAGAATAGAGTTAATCCCATTTGCCTGTGGTATCACACCTTGTATCTCCAGTGTAATAGAGCAATAGTCATCCTCTTAAGTGAGACAAGTGCCAAGTTTTTAAAAGTAATATTATATACCTAATTGAAATTGATCCCTGTCAAAACACTGGTAATGTCATCAAAATAACTCTCGTTTTGAAGCTAATGGGAGCTAACAAGAAGTGGGATGCATCCCCATCCACCCACCCATCCATCC